>BGPR01039601.1:3342-14249 GCA_013235015.1 Araneus ventricosus
CATTAACAGAATCTTGGCATCTAAGGAAACCTACGTCCCATCTTGTTCATGTTTGGTTACGCCAAGTTACTGGTAATCAACAGTCAAGAAATAAAATTTTCAAAATTATTAGCCTTATTATTGCCAACAATAAGCTTCATTCCAGATCCTTAAAAATCAAATCTGCCAACTGCTCTTTCCTGCTTCGTTCTTTCATTGATTATAAAGATCAATAATCAACATCAACGCTTGAATATGGAATTATAATATTAGCATAAAAATGCGATCATGGTCAATCAGTAGACTCTAAAAAATATTCCTCAAGGCAGAATGTTTCTCTAGTGATTCCATGGACTTTTTTTTATTATTTAAGTTTTCTTGTTTTAGTTATATAATTTATTTCATAGTTCTTCTTTAGGTTGCTAAATTGCTTTTTTTTTAAATCTGGTATGCTTCTACTTCATGACCATCTGAACCGATTACAAAGACTCGTAATGATTCTAGGTACGTGGACATGAAGTGGAATTATATATGACTAACTGAACTTGACACCAAAATGCATTTTGTGACCAAGGAAAGAACTCCTGTTTTCACTATACCTATAATGCAACAAAAAAAATCCAAAATTGAGTATTGATTCTACATAAAAGAAAAATCAATTATTACACAATTAAAAGAATCAGTTACAATTAGTGTAACACTGAACAACTCTTCTTCCTCAGTTGAAAACAACAAAATCCCAGCTTTTTCACAAAATAATGAACCAAACGACCAGAGGGTATAAGAAGTACTCCAACTCTACCTTCTTAGCTTGGACGAATTAATCATCCGAGGGTAACACGTTTCCCTTTTGTGAAAAACGATCCCAGACCGATTCAGTTTCTTTGCAGCCAAAACAATGTCCTGCTCGTGGAAGTGACAGTTATTCCGCTATAAATCACGCCAGAGGAGCCCTTTTCCAACTCCAAAAAAAGAACCATCTCTTTGTTAACTCTTTTATGATTCTTTTTGTCACAGAAGGAAACGTTTTGTTTTATCGTAAACCAAGCACAGACTTTCGGGGATTCTTTTTGTTCTTTCCCTCGAGAGAAATTTGCAATTCTAAGAATTAGTTTTTCAAGGGGAAGAGTGATATTGTGTTTCTCGTCGCTGGGTGATTTGAAATCTGTTTCTTACTTTTCAATGTCTGGTGAATCCATGATTGTGAAGGAAATAAAAGATTGGAAGAAACAAATCGCTTTTCATCGCCAAATGTGGGCAGGATCTTCTTCTCAAAGAAAAGCAAGATCATGTGTAAAACACAGGGATTTATAACTTCGAAGGGGTTGGTCAAATGTTCTATGGCCGAAGAGCTAGACTTTTGTTTGAACACGCAAAAATAACACTTCTAAAGTAAAATAATGAGCAAGTTTCTTACGAATTATGACCTTTATCAACTGTTTTCAATTGCACAGTATAAGTTATGCAAATCACTGCTGTTAATAGTGAAATTAAATAAATTGCTGAATTCTGCAATTTATGAAAAGACAACACAAATGTATGGTAGGAAAATTAAGATTGAGTGTAGAGTGTAAGATATATTTGACTCCATATATTTCTATTTTCTTTGGGATCTTTTGTTAAGGCATCCCTGGCATTATATGACAGCTTTTATCCACTTAAATGAAGAATCATATGGTCTAAAATCCTAAGTGATTGAATATTACCATATCATTTTTACGTAATTTTTTATAAGAGTGCCTATGTTCAACTAATGTTATTTATGTTATGTTCACATACTCATCTATACACATGTATACTAAAGCGGGCTAAAAAAATAAAAAACTCCTTTTTTTACCGAAATTCGATTCTGTTCACTAGTTACAGCAAACACAGTTATTGCAACCATCGCTACTGAATGGTTCTTAAAAATATTACAGCTCACATTCTATTCGAATCCGATTTAATTGCTGTCAAATTTAAAGAAATTCTATCCTTGTGCTCATTAATTTTTTCATACAGTTTTTACGTACGATGGCGCTCTCGCATCTTTTTTGTGTGTTTTGGGTTATATTGGTCCGATTTTTGAATGTCATTATAAGGAAGAAACGCCTAAGAGGCTGGTCGCGTATTATGACTGCTACTTCCATTATTGTCAGCGGGACCTAAATCTCTTGTTAACAGCAGACCAATCTTTAAAATCTTCTCTTTCACAGAGTCTGTTAACACATACACCATATCAACGGCGAATCCAGGATTCGGGTCGGGGGGCTGAGGTCATAAAAATTTCGTATGGTCGTGACGAATGTCAAACCTCATGGCTTATGTAAACCAAAACACTTTAACTTTACAGACTTTTCTCACCTGACAATAAGAATCGTAAAGAACACGACATTACTTTCGATAATTTAATGAAAAATACAATGAAATAACTAGCCCAAAAAAATTTTCGACAGCGTCAATGCTAAAAGTGCAATGACTAGAAAAGTAGGAAAATTTTCGAGTTGTTACGTATTTATTATTTTTTAGAAGAGAAATTAAGAACAAACAGTTGCAATGATTTTAAATAAAATCAAGGATTCTGGTTTAGCAGGGGGGCTGCACCCCGATAGCCCCCCCCCGGATGCTCCACTGAACCATATATCTCACTTTTAGGGACTTTTCGATTCCCTATATCGCCTGCTACCTTTCTCCTGAAAGAAAAAATTTCAAACCTATTGCGCCACCTCAAAGCTTTGACCAAAAAATCTTTAAAAAATACAGTGAACTGTGGGTAACGAATGGCAACTTTTGCACCGTGAGCCAAATCGGATCTCGAAAAATATGTTGTTTCAGCCCTAATGTACGCCTAATGTACACACACTGTAACACAGGAAACAACACATTCTTAGAATACACCTGTTGAGAGTTTAATTGACGTTGGCACTGCGTGCCTATATTTTAAAAAAATTGCAGGAGTATGAAAACTGAGTTCGCAAAAAAGAGATTTTCGTAATTTGTAGTTCGTAAATGCGAGCGAAAAATTACATTACGTCTATGGGAGTGTATTCGGGACCACTCGCTAGTTCGTAAAATCGTAAGTGTTCGTTAAAAAGAGGTTCGTAAAAACGAACGTATACTGTATATACATAGCCTGTGTTCGCCCGAGATTCTTTCAATTGATACTTAAAACGAATCATTTTAGTAAAGTATCTCAAAAAATCTCTGATTAATCAGTTACCGAAATAGCTATTCCATTAAACAATTCAAAAGTGGTAATGAGACGAGAAACTATAAAAGCAAGGAAACTATAATTTGACTGGAAAATCGTATCCAGTGATGCGTAGAATAGGCCTATGTATTTTTGAAATATGAAAGTGCATTACATTACCTAACATTTAAGTTCATAGCTAATTTCTCTCCCCCCTCCTCCAGCCTTCATTTGAAGTAAAAAATACCTCTCCAATGCTTTTAATAAGTTACCGAATGAAAGTTTAAATTAATGCATAAATGCCAAAATAACAGGCAAGATATGTATTACAACCAGCAGCAATTAAGTTGTCATTTTTATTTTATTTCTAGATTTTTTATCGGTTTTATTTCCTTCTAATTATATACAAAAACTGCAATACATGTAGTTCGAAATAAATGGCTTTAATATTTCTTTTCAAAGTAGAAGTCTGTTCACACTGGTACTTTTCTTTCCTTGAGTAGGTTACTTGCTTTGACTAGTTTAGTTTCGCCCAATTTTAAAGCATGTAGATTGGTATCCGGCTGAAACAGCCTTTTGAAGTAGTTTTTACTGAAGAGGTTTTACTTCATTTTAGTGATTTAAAACTACGGAAAGAGTATGCTTATTAGGAAAAGGTTCTTTAGTTAGGATCCAATTGAGAGTTTGGAGAAAAGTTGAGGTTCTCTTGTAGTTCATGATCGATATCCCTTTCAACATTTCATGCTAAGTGTGTGCTTTAAAATCTTTTGATGTGTTTCTGAAAGGTTTAAAACTCTGGAGCAAAAACTGAAAAACCTTTGCGTTTTATACTCCTTTATGCAACATATAGTGGATGCAGGGTAAGAAGCTTTTATTGGGATATCAGAAATTTACCGGGAATTATGAAAATACTTCTACTTTATTAAACATAAATTCTGATTATTCATGCTTAAAACTGCAAATACTGAATCATTTGATGCATGCTATCAAAATCGCTTCCTATGTCATGTGAAAAAGGATGAGAATAAACTTGTGCTTCTCTTTTAAATGTTTCAGGAAATTAACGTCATGTAAAATTGTCTGAGTTTTGTAAATTTCGCCAAGCTCGTATTCAGTCGCCTTGATTTGTCAAGTTGCTTTTGCTGTGTATCCCGAAGCAACTAAAAAGAGACTTTCATAACGATATGCATTGATTTCTATTTATGACATTAGATGATGTTTATTATTAGATTTTAATTGTAAATTTTCAACTTTATCCCGACGTGACACCAAGTTAAAATTTTAAATCAAATCTTGATACTTGCTGCATTGCGGGCTCAGTACGGCAATGGTACATCACCTTAGTTAAAATTTCTTTATTTCCTGTAATTTCTGGAGAGGTAGATGTGTGATGTCGAATCAATGGCGCTTCGTCAGCTCAGAAAACAGCAGTTTTGCAAAAAAATACTTCTCATGAGAACATTATTTTTAAAAAATCACCAATTATCTTAATAGTATTTTTAGAACATTAATCAACATATCATTTTTTGCTGAGTGACTTCTAACAGAAGAAAAATGAGCATTAAAAGCAGAAAAAAAATGTCGTAAAAGCGAAACCATGACCAAAACTTGAAAGCGAAACCGTAACGAAATAAGAGCAAACGAGAAAAGGCGAAGAGAAACAAATCAACGGGTCTATTCTGGTACCCCCGGTTGAGTTTGGGGGACGCCCCTTTTCCGGTCGTTAACAACCGGAAAAAGTGCCGCCCCCCACCCCAACCGGGGGTACCAGAATAGACCCCCAAGAGAGCGAAGACGAGCCTTGGTCGGGAGGGAGAAGAGACGCAGCGCCACTCGGTTGACCTCGCGCCAAACCTGGGGTGCAGCTTGAGAAGACCGACCACGGCCAACTCAATGGGAAGAAACTCTCCTTCTCAATTGAACGCATCTTCGAGGTGGATCTTAGCTATTGCGCATTCGGCGAATTTTGATGCTTTCAGGGCTGTTCGGTAAGCAGCCCCAACTTGTGTATCTCCTACTTATTGGTTCATTTTCTGTCTTTTCTTTTAATTTTTCTGTTTTTCGTTATCCATCGAACTCTCAATATGAAAAAGTAACCAAGGGTGGTTGAAAAAACCAGCTTTTAAAATATTTTCAAGGGGTGCCACAGCTATGCAGCCTGCATGGACGAGCCGCCACTGGGTAGAACGTCGGCTTCGAGTCTTCGGTAGCGAGTTGTATTTCTCTTTGCACCAAATATCCAATGTATATGGGGGCTTCATGCACGTCTTCGAAGTTCCAAATCCTCACTGTCCGGCGTGAAAGTTTGGAGAAGAAGTGCCTGATAAGGTGTCGTCCTCGTTTTCAGACTACGATTTCAAAAATTACAAAATCCCCCCATCCCAAATAGCCCACAGCTAACTATAAAAATGGGACGTCGATCTAAAAAATTAAATCGCCTGTAATTTCGGATATATTGCTGATTGAAAATAAAGCAATCTCAAACGGTTCAAAATTTGCAAAACGGTTCAATAATTACAAAATCCTCCACCCCAAATCGATCACGTGAATCGAAAATCAGGACGTTAGTCTAACAAATTAAATCTGTAGTTTGGGATTTGGTGCTAAGAGGAAATAAATCAATCTCAAATGGATCAAAATTTGCAAAATGGCTCAAAATTTGCTAATTCCCCACGTGTTGATGAAAAAATCGAGACATTATTCTAACAAATTAAATCCCCTGTAATTTCGGGGATAAAATAAAACAATCTCAAACGGTTCAAAAATTACAAAATCCTCCACCCCAAATCTTCCACGTGTAGCTACAAAATCGGGACGCTAATCTTACAAATTAGATCACCTATAATTGGAATACAGGGCTAAGTGAAAATAAATCAAGCTGTGACGTTAGAATAACGTCACATTTTTGTAATTGTTGTATGAAACGTCTGAAGCCCATTTCAGAACTTATAATGGAACTTTAACGATCTTTACCTTACTCGGTAGCAAACATTTAAACGAGCGTCTTAAAGTCCTTTTTCTAGTTTTAAAAAGAAAAGAACCCCATTAAAACTAAAGTAAAACCCTATACGCAACCAGCCTTACTGCGATCCTTCTGAGTGACGCGTGCATTGTAATGACTGACGAAAGAGAACCCTCCCTTTTCTCCCGTACTCTAGTTGTAGCAATAAACGACGTTTGATGTCTGTTTTACGACTGGCCATTTTGAATCTATGGCAATAAACGAGTGCCTATGGGAATAACCGAACATGAAATTGGTGCCGGAATTCAAAGTTTCCCGAAACAAAATTATAGTAGCTTTCTTTTTCTTTGTCCGTGTTTTCAAAATCATTGTATGAAAGACATGAAAAGACTAGGGATGGCGGTTGTCGTGCCACTAACCTCCACGTAACTGTTCCGGCTGCCAGCCGAACGATGTGGAGTGAAGTAGGGATGACGAATATTTGACGAACTGTTATTTTCTACGTAATATCAAAAAATCACAAATACCAGTGATGAATACTACAGGCAAAAAGGTGTGATTCAGTCATTTTTAATTAAATGCGCATAAAGTGTTTTTTTTAAATTTCATATCTTTTAATATACTTTTGTAAGGTTTTAGTTCTATATACTGTCAACAGATGGCGCCATCAAATGCTAATCTAAAAGCTCTCACAAATGTATGAACTACCCTCCCCACACAGGGGGGGGGCATCAACTCACCCACTCAGGTCGAGGGGGAGCAGCGTCTTCACCGTGCAGATCCATGACCCACGGGATTGGCTCTTTGGTCTCGGCAGATCACCTTACACCACTTCCCTATTATTTTATCACAATTCGCAGTTTCCTCGTTTCCTGTTCCTCCTGATCGCAATTTTCCCCGATCGCGGTTCAATAAGTCTTTCTGTGAATCATCCTTCTTGTTGTGATATGCGTTTTTGAATGATTACGGAGCTTTTGTAATTCGAAGAGGGAAACGAATAAGCGTTCCAGCCCATAGGAGCAAGGGAGAGTTATTTTCTTCATTCCCCCCGGTGTGACTTCAGCAGACCACTCAGATAGACTTATTGTGATTGATCGTTTTCTGAAACGCATGGCTATTTGTATTTATTTTTTTACTTAAAAGAACAGTCGGAAATTGGATTGGACAATAGCATCGTATAAAAAATTAATTGATTACGTTGGCAAACTTTATTGGTATATTATAATCTGAGAATGATCGATTTTAAATCAGATTTTTATAGGCATTATAAATGTAAAGCTTTTTTTTAGTTTTATTAAATCAATATTCTGAAAATTATGTTATCTTGCAACTTGTAGCGGCCTTGAAATGTATTTCGACCGCATTCTTTCATTCATTCTCTCCTCTTAATTACCAATTTGATACACTGATGAATGGGTTGATTAATTATTTCAATGAAACAGACGATTGAAAAAAGTAATATTTGCCGATATCTTTTCTTTTTCTTTTATCACACGAACTAAAAAGATGATAATATTTTATGATAATTTTCAGAAAATTTACCGTTATTTTATTAACTTTTAAATCTGTGATATATTTTTAATTATGAATGTTTTATTTCATTTGAATGCAACTATATTAACAACTCTTTTAAGAATATTTTGAGCATTTTATTAACTATCAAATAAATATTTCTTTGGAAATGTATCATAATAAAAACTGAAAGTCAAATAGAAATTCTAACTACCATTTATGCTCTGAAAATACATTTTGGATCATTGCGATATCCGCATGTTATTCATTCATTATTAGTGAATGAATGACAACAATCAGGTGTCATTCACCAATAATGAATGAAAACATTCATTATTAGTGAATGAATGACAACAATCAGGTGTCATTCACCAATAATGAATGAAAACATTCATTATTGGTGAATCATGGATACATTTTCCATTTACTCATTTTATAAATTTTCGTTATAGATCTGGGGAGATACATTTTCATTTAAATTCTGTCACTCTTAAACAGTCTTTTATTTATTTTCATACTTTGAATGAAATTCCGTCATCAAATATATAATAAAAAATGCATTACTTTAATACATACTTTTTATATAAAATATCAAATTTCTAAGGTAACGGAGTTCCACTCGATTCGAATGTACCTTAACATACAATTTTGAATAGTTATTTTAATAAAATTAATTTTAACATGATAAGGTTTATAGGTTAGCATACCTATATATATATAAGAGCATTTTTTGAGTATTATGTTCGTTTTTGTCAACTATATGCACGCCCAGACCGTTTAATATACTGGGACCAAATTTGGCACAGTGATGGATTAGCAAAAGCTGGGGCGCTGGCAGGCATTTTTCGACGAGGGGGACGAGAAAATTTTCTCTAATTTAACTTTAAAATAACACATAATTAATTTTATATTTAGTTAAAAGTAATTAAGCATTAATTAATTCATTCATTTATAATTGATACTTATTTGGAATAATAAATTATTTGTAATTTTAATGTAGTAAGAATTGTCTGACGCAAAGACGAGCAATAATAGAAAATGAAGAATTAAAAACATTAATTTCAAAGACCGTTTAATTTTTTCTCTGGCCATGGTAGCTCGCAGATAGTTTTTGACTAGACTAAAACTTCTTTCGCTCGTGCATGTAGATAAGAGAGTCGTACAATCAATTTTTACTCGGCGATTGATCTCAAAAATGCCTTCGTTGAAGAAAAAAAAATTATTTTTAAAATTCAACAAAACTTTCAGGTTGATTGGAGTCCTTTCTCTTCATAACATTCATTCATTTTATTCAAAAACAAGAAATTAGTTCTTAAATTTTAACTCACCTGTCTTCATTTTAAAGCAAGTGTGCTTAATTTTATGTTCTTGGAGCTATTACAAGTATGAATGTATTTTTAGAAACGCATTTTTTTACTTAATTTTAGACGCAATTTTTCTCAATACGGCATATATGAATATTTTACCAACAATTATTTTTAATTAATCATTGTTTTATTAAGACACTTTTATCCAAAGCCCTTTAAAAATTCAGAAGCATTTGGAAATATATGTCTGTGTGAAATTACTGGTAGGAGAAAAAAATAATTAATTTGCATCCCGAATTCTTAATGTTGAATATGTTTCATAAATTTCTGGGGACACAGTGGCCTAGTGATAAGGTCTCAATTTCGGGACCGGAGGGCTCCAGGCTCGAAACCCGATTCTATTGAAGATTCGCCGTATATGTGGGCTTTTTGCACGCTAAATCATTCGCAGGGGGCGAAACGTCCTCCCGCTGGTGTGGTGCGGAAGTTTCGAGAGGGGGCTTACAGCTCAGATGCCGTCCTCTTCATCTGACCACGGTTCGAAGTGACGAGATCTTTCCCTAACAAACGTAAATCTCCTTTCAATTCTTTCTAGTTGAAATAAAATCTTCAAATATAGTCTTTTTATTACATCATAATAGTATGGTTTGAATAAAAATGTGAGATGTTTGGAAAAAAGAAACATTTATTTTAAACTTTGAAACATTATATATTTTTAATGAACAATTAGACTGTACAGAATTTTCCCGGAGTCAGTATTGTTTGATGAAAAAGTAATTTAAAACGTTTATTATTTTATAATTATTATATTTATTTTAATTTATAAATTTAAAATTATTTAATTCAAAGCTTAAATATCGCCAACAACTAATGAACTAGTTACAATTGTAATTATAGCAATTAAAAGTATGCTTAATTTCATCGCTTCAAAAATAATGACTGACAAGTCAAAATCTATAAGTGCACATATGTGAAGTGTTCTTCTAGCGCCCGGGGCCCCGGTCACAGTAAAGTTTAGATAAGATAAAAGAACGAAAAAGTAAATAAGATATAAGAAAAAATAATTATATTTAACAGAATTTTTTAAGAAAAAAAAATCGGAGGCGGGCTTATGAAAAAATATGGATCCCGAGCAACGCGGGGTTATCAACTAGTTATCTATAAATTCCGTCATGCGACGTAAGTGGTGCGACATGCATGGAGCAAAAATCGTTCGAATCGTAATATAATTATTTTTAGGAACATAACTCAAAATTTTTCTCAAAATCTTAATATAAGTAATTCAAATTTGCGTGTAGATTGATTATCACATTTCAAGGCAGAAAGAGAAAATCTTTCTATTTATCCTGAGCGTTGTTTTGGTATATACGCATTTTTCGTCTTGGGAAATATAATTATCACAATTTCTCATAGATACGACTCACACGTTATCTCTATAATAAAACCCATTAACACCTCACACCTCCTCTCGATTCACAATTATCTTCTCATTGCTAGACCTCCCAACGACTGTGAAATTGTTCCCACGCTTTTCCTCCGGAATTGAGAGAATTCTAAAGATGTATGTTTGGAGAAATTAGTTATTATTTTCTCTCAGAAGAAAAAAATGTCCTGGCGTGCAACTATAATTTTTTGATGTAACTTGTAAAAATGTGCTTATCATTTGCAGAATAATAAATATCATTAATTAAAGCTCTTTTTAACTAAATTGAAAAGGTAGCTTTTCTGCCATAGAAATAGCTATGAGTATCGAAAATCTTATGGAAAATTTAGAGACAAGAAAATGCGGAAAGTCTGTAGCTATTGTTTTTAAAATAAACGACCTGATAATTTAGCCTATTTATAACCATTTGAAAATAATTTCAAAAGATTTTTTTGAAAAATATCACAAATTCACAACGAATTCTGAAAACTATCTACGAGCGACAGATTCCGAGTTATTGAAAGAAATACTGAATGTCAACTTGAACAATGCTGA
>BGPR01039602.1:0-11480 GCA_013235015.1 Araneus ventricosus
GGAAAAATCTATTGTTGAATATATTTAGTATACCGAATGTTAATTTCAGAAGCATCATTTTATATGGCCGTTTCAAAATAATACTGAAAAATTGGTAAATATTTGGTTATTTCCTCTGCATAAACCAGGGGTGACGCCAGAGGGGAGACTAGGGTCTCCCGATGAGGAAAAATTTTGTACAGGGTATTCAACTTTAGTTGATAAATAATAATCTAGCGAAAATTTGAGATCAATTTCATTACACTCGTCCCCCCCTTACAGCAGTCGTACCCCCTGTCGGGCAAACTCTAGCGCCATTCCTGGCATAAACGCCCCGGAAGGTTGCGCCCTAAGTCATGGCCATGGCCTAGGTTGGTCCTATGGGAAGTCTGGCCCTATTATGATTGATTGCGGCATTCTGTCTCGTTTTATTTCTGACTTGTTCTCATCAGCCATTGCATTTCATATGTAACGAAGGTTGTGCACTAAGCCATGGCCTAGGTTGGTCCTATGGGAAGTCTGGCCCTATTTAGGCTTGACTCGTCTGTCTCGTCTTCGTTCTGACTTGTTCTCATCAGCCGTTGCATTTTGTACGTAATGAATTTTCATCATGCTATTTACATAAATAATTCTAGTCTAAAAACATCATGTTAGAAAGCATGCAATGTTTTTAAATGGTAAAAGACTAATATTTACTTTTGCTTAGTCACACGAGAGCTATTAAAATATTCACACTGATTATTCAGAATCTTGTTATACGCGGTTATATAAAGGAACATCATTGCTGCAAAATTTTGTTTCTGAAAACTAATTTTCGCATTTTTTTAATTAATGAAAAAAATTGCACATAAATAAAAAATTGGTATTAATTAAAAGCTCATTTTTTAAATTTTAAAGTGGTGAAAAAATAGTTTTTGTGCGATAATATGCTTCGAAGTTATCGACGAAAACCGTTAACATTCGATTAATTTTTGACTAATTAAAAATCTAACTAAAATTTTGAAAATTCTTCCTTAGTGAACACCTACCATTCAAGAAGTAACTATGTGCTAAATTAGGTAGCTTTTCGTCGAACAGCCTTACCTGTAAAGCGTTTTGAACAATTTTTGCATCGTTGATGACTCCATTTACAGATGGTATACCAGCTTATAAGTATTATCATGTTGAAATTATTTACCTCGATAAAAGGAAATTAATCTTTTATGAGATCCACGATTCATGCAGACCTGAATCGAAACTCACAATAATTTTGAGTTAGCTGTGAAACTGGCACTGCACTGCGACAGAAGATCGGGAAGCAAATACTAATTTTCGCGTTGAGCTTGTTCATTTTATTTCTGTTATTCACTCGAATCGTGGCCCAATAGCTAATTTCTAAACTATTAAGGTTCTAAAATTCATAGTAAAAGATTTCCTTAATTGTCAGACTTTCTGTTACGAAATAAATGAAGCGAGATCTTTAAGACATCACGTTTATTAGCACACGGATAAGACAACACTGATTACACACACAAAATTCTTAAACGGAGAGCGTTACAGCAGCGCCATCTAGTGGCGATCTCAAATTGATACATCTATATTTAACACATATGGAAACACTTCCAATTAGAAAATTTTTTTTAAAGTAAGTAAAAATATTATTTTTCTTACGCTGTATGAGTTAATAAATGTACTGTTGAACAATTTATGAAATCTATACTTTTATACAGTCGCCCGGCCCTATTAGTTACATTTATTAAAAAAATCTTGATACACTAATAGTTATAATTAACAAAATTTAACAAAAATATTAACTATAAATTAATTAGTCAAAAATTAATTAAAACTCTTTGTATTATATAAAACTTCAATGGCGAGAGGTCTTCGAAAAAGTTCGTCATTCGGGTTCTTATTCATTCCTTCCATTTTGAATAATTTCTTTTACACTCTAAATTCTATTTTATGTGTTTTAAATATTAATCGTTGTAATTTTTTGTTGATGCAATCACTTGATGATGCTGCGTTGAGCACGCAAAAAGGTGTATTGTTATCGTTTTCTGTTTAAATCTTCTGTTTCTTATTTATACTTTTTCTTTTTTTACCTTTTAATTTATATTTATATTATTTGATACACTAATGTTTGAAACAAAAGAAGTTCCACTCTTTTTCAACCAAAACTGACAGAATTTTCTTTTTCTCTAGTTTCTTGAATTTCCTTTTAACATAACTTTAAAACGGTCTCTATCATTCTCCGAGGTTGGATCCAAAAAAAAGTTTACAAGGCCAATAAAAAATTATTTATTAACAATAGAAGGAAATACAAAAGAGAATTAAGAAGCATACTTGCCGATCACTTTTCCACATAATCACCGAATCTATTTTGGCATTTATCTGAACGCAGGACCTACTTGTTTGACAGAAATCACGTCCAGTCCATTTAGCCAGTTCTCGGCAACTGTTTTCACATCACTCTCTGAAGAGAACCTTGTTCCAGATAAGTGTTTGGAACCCAGAATGGGTGCCGAATCTGAGGTGTAGGGGTGGTTCCAGATTTCCCACTTGAACTTTCGCAGCAATTCTTGAGTTTTGCGAGCAGAATGGGTATTGACATGCAGGAGGATGACACCATCACTCAACATGAGTTTGCGTCGGATGGCTTCACGATGGCCGAGTGACTATTTCCTTTTTACGAAATGGAAGGAACACTCATCTGGAACAAGGTTCTCTTCAGACAATGATGAGAAAATTGTTGCAACAGCGTGAACTGGCTCAATGGGCAGAGACGTGATTTCAACAGACGGATTCGAAATTATTCTTTTTTAAAATTTGATTAAACAACTGTTGTATTCAAAGCGTTCTTTTATCAACTGAAATTATTTATTATATGAAATGATTACTTTTAATACCATTAAAAATTACATTTGGCAAAATTTGATTACAAATATCACTACTACATTTAATAGGATTAAGTATAGTCTATTTATTAATTATGTATCATTTATTAAAACCTCAAATATTGAAATTATATCTTTACATCCATTTTTAGTTTCAAAGTTGCAGTTTTCTCTTATTTTAGAGAGTTCAGACGTAGTTTTCCTTAACTCGAATTTTTGAATAAGTCGAATTTCCTTTGCGGCTCCATTAGCTTCAAATTCGACAAGTCCCACTATGTTTTAGACCACAGCGGTGAAACTGAGATTATAAGAGTATCTAAACTTGCTCACAGATTGAATACCTTCGAAAGGTTACTGACCTCTGATATTTAATTTCTTTCATTTTGCACTTAACGCTTTGCTTGGCGGCACTTGTGGGTAAAAAAAGCACTCGAAAATGTATTCCATTTCTAATCCCACACGTCGTAGCATAACTAAAAGTACACAAATGCAAGAACAGACAAATCCATTTTCTTTATTGTCAAACAGACGGATACATTTTTTGAACAAGCAGTGCATTGTATGTTTTCACAATCAGTGGCTTTCATGGCAATGCAAAAATAACTATGAAAACAACGGAACTGTGACCAGGAGGCTTGATGTTCTTTCTTCACCATGTTCTTATCTTCATTTTCTAATTGCCGATTCTTTTTCCTTCACTCGAATTTCGAATCTGAATAAACACAGAAACCAGGAGGTAATTATTACGTCGACGATGGCGTCAAGTTTCGCGTCGCTGTCTTTGTTTATAAACAGACGACCTGCGTCAGAACAGGAGAAAGGATCTTTTGTGCTGCAGTTATCTTCGGGGTCAAACACAGCTGCTCGTGCTCTTCAGAGCACACAGCAATTAGTCTCGTGTTTATTTATCTATTTAAAGTAAGGACGAAATCGAATTGCACCATTCTGCCAATGGCTACTAGAGAAAATACACCACTAGAGAAAAAGAATGGTGAGATAATAAATATACAAAAAAACGTTTGCAAAAACGCTTTTACCAATATATTAAAAAAGAAAATTTCTTCTCAAAAATCGGAAAAGTGTGAGGCGCTGAAATCAATAGGAGAAAGATATAAAACCACAATGATTATCATAATAAACGAAATGTTTTTAAACATTCATCATACAAAATATATTATGAATGTGAATACAATTCTAATTTACTTACAGCTTTTCTATCTGCAATTCTAATTTACTTACAGCTTTTCTATCTGCTCCTCACGATTTTTGTTTTGACCTCCAGATTTTTGAGAAAATAATTATTATTTTCTTTTTTAATGCATTGGTAAAAGTGTTTTCTTAAAAAGTTTTTTATATTTATTATCTTCTAGTTTTTAGTCTTCAGGTCTAATTTTATTGATGGGATATCTTGATCGTACACTTGTTCACGGCTGAAGAGTGGCCATGTGATATCCTAGATGTATCCAATCGAACCATTGACAAGTCCTTTTGCAACGCTTATATTCAATCCTAGCATTAGCACCGATGAAGATCTCTAGTTTTTGACAAATACTATAGATGGCGCCACTGAAATCAACGGAGTGCAAATGTAATGTTGCGAATTTCTTTTACATAATTGATAATTGAGAGCTCTAAAATTATTAAAATATTGCATTGTCATCAAGACCCAGTAAATATACAAAATTTCAGAACTCTAGTGCATTAATAGGTGAGTGAAAGATAAGGAAGTATTATAGACCAAATTTTTTATTAACATTGATTTCACTAGAATAATTCATTGGACAATATTTATCATCTAATCTGCTCATAAAGACTCTTTCAACAATGTGTTGATCCGTGAATCGACAACTCTCATTGGAAACAACTTCATTCAACGTACGTACCAATCTTTCGGACGCTATAGAACATTTTTGGCTACAAAAAAACAGACGCCGTTTGCAGATAAAATTTTTTATTAGTATTGTTTTTACAAGAAATCAATCCATTGGCCAATATGTATATAACGTATCCGTGGGTGTAGTCATGGAAAATAAACAGGCCGAGCAAATAACTACCTCTTATTTTATTATCAATAGGAGAGTGGTGGATATACGTGCATCTCCGTTTAGGTTACAAGCGAAAGTGAACTGCAAAATCCCTGTATTCTCTCGGATAAGGGAACAACATATTGACACGTGATCAAAGTGAAGGGAATATTGGGTATTTTTAATAAGTTACGTAGGCGTTTCAGGGAAAAAGTCTGGTGCCAAAGAGACGCCGTCATGATTTTCTGTCGGCACGTGAAAGCGATTAAATATTCTTTTAGTAATAAATATGCCAAAATGAGAGATTTAATATATCTCCAGCGTGGGAAAAGAACGAAACTGGAGTTTTAGGAAAGTGATTTTGGAATACATTAGAATTTTAAAATATATAATATTAGAATTTGGAATAAAATTAAGTGAGATTATTACATGTATCTCTTCATAAAGACTCTTTCAGTAATCCGCCAACCAACAGACGCCTCGAGGAAGCGGTTGTCGGCGATTGGCCTCAGATGATGAAATTCAAAGCTTTATAACTTGGTAAATTTTAGTCTAGTGTTACCTAAATTCGAAGCTATATTCCGACCCGATATTTTACCCGGTTATTGGATTTTAAAAAATAACCGGTTAAAACAGGGAGAAAAAAATAATCTAAAAAAACCGGTTAACCTAAACAAAAAAATCGGTTTTCGGTTTAAACCGGTCCCCATCCCCAATAAGTTGACAGACACCTGAAACCCTCAATTCCGTCCGAAATATAAACACCCGAAATCCTTTCGGCTCACCATTTGTTGATGAAAAACGCAAACACAAATGGAAAACTTCAATTTTCCATCATCCTCGGAAGAGTGGTTTCGCATCCTTCCAGAAAATGAGAGATCAAACGCGAGCGAAAAGTGACATTCGCGCCAAATAATGGGTTGGCGACGAAAAAAAGGCGCTGTTTACCGTCTTGTGGAATGAAATTGGCGTGTCTGCTTTTTGAGACGCTCCGTGGAGTGGCTTGGCTGGGAAAAGTAAAATTTATTTCCTGCAGGAAAATTTCGGTGTGTCAAAAGAATAATCTTCGGTCGATAAGAATTGTTTTTTTGGGAGCAGTATACTATTTCGAGAGCTTCTTCTCTCTGCTTTTATCAGGATGGTCGAAAGAAAGCAGAGATAAACTTAATTTTCTTTCCAGCTAAGTACACTACGAAGTTATTTAAGAAGTTGTGTTGAAGATCAAGAAATGCGGCATTTTGCTAAATGGTTATGGCTTAATGTCCTTTTTTATCATTATTTGCATTGTTGAGAATTTTCAAGACAGTAGATGGATTAATATCTTAATTTAAAATTCGCTCATAGGTAGGGTTGCTATAATTGTCAAGCATTGATATGGGACGTTTAAATAATAAAACATGAAAACATAAGAGAGCCGCAGTTCGGGTCCGCGTCGTAGATTTTTCGTGAAAACGTCGGGATAAAATCATAAAACAAGTGTTTCGTATTAATGTGTAATTTACTTATCAATCTCTTTAATACAGTATTTACACAGAGTAGTATAATGGTTACAGAATAGATAAATCACAAGTTTATCGCATGTAGCAAAGGTCTGTGGTAGTTTGTGATTTATCTATTGTGTAACCATTATACTACTCTGTGTAAATACTGTATTAAAGAGATTGAGAATTAAAATACATATTAATACGAAACACTTGTTTTATGATTTTATCTCGACGTTTTCAAGAAAAATCTACGGCGCGGACACGAACTGCGCCTTTCTTATGTTTTATTTAGAGTAGCTTTTGATGGCGCCATTTGTCGACAGTATATAGAAGTACATTTCGCGTATGCGCAGTAAAACATTATTTACTACAAATGCTCATATTCCCCGTAATATTCAAATTTTTTAATTCAAATTTTAATACAATGTTTTTGTTAGGTATTGTCAAGTATTCTGTAAGTTTCGTACAATTCGAAAGAAAACTCTGCATGTTATAATCAAAAAACATGCAGAGTTTGAAATTTTCAATTTAATACCGATTTTGTCAAATTCGATACATTATATCTGTGAAAAAATGCAATTTACAAACTCGCTTTTTTTTCTAGAAAAATATCTGCTCTTTCTCTTATAGTAAACACAATTTCAAACCTTCATATTGGTATGTATTTATTTGAGAGAGTAATAAATATGGGTATCATTTTTGGTGAAAAAATGAGATAGTCAGCTTGTGCGCATGATTACGGATAAAATATTTATCTAAACACAATATTTTGGGTATCTTAGCAATCCAAACAGTCTGTTTAAGGAACTGAATCTCAATTTATTGACATTTACATTTAATTTCGATTTTATATACCAATTTGAAATAAAAATGTTAAAAATAGTTAAAATTTCAAAATTTCTAACCCTCCAAAGAAACTTCTTTGGAGAAATATGTACAAAAATGTGGTTTAATTTATAAAACATAGTAAAATACATATTCGGTAAAAGTTTTAAGTAAAGTTATTCAATAGTAATTGAGATATCGTGTGCGCACTATAAAAAAAGCACATTTTGAGATATAGCGCTTTAAATATATGGCCATATTCAATGTTTACATTGAATAGCTGATACATTTTCCTTCATAACTTTCATAATTATGGGAATTTTTTAACGCGAATTGTTTTAAATTGTTCAGAAAAGACAGGGGAATAATATATTCTTTTTTCATAAAATCGAAAATTTTCGAGTTTTAACAGTCCCATTAATGTATAAGTATATGAGAAAATCGATAGGACAAAACTCCCACTGGGTTCCATTAGTGTGATTATACTAAAGAATTATTAACTAATTTCTCATAATAAACTTTTAATTATAGTGGTCAATTCTACGTGAGACACTTTCAAGTTCTCTATAATGAGATTTAACCGAAATTTTGTTTTCAGACATTACATTGGAGATACGACTGTCGAGGACAAAAGAATAAAACCGAAATCCTCCAAACCGAGACGCCCTGGGAACTTTTTTCTCCCGTCGTGGGTCTGTGCGTGGCCGCTAATGACATAAGAGGGGGAAACTGGTTGCGTGTCTGTGCAAAGGTCATTGTCACGCCGGGCCGAGGTCACCGGGCGAACGAGTACCCAGAAAATGGAACAGGTCGCCGGCCTGCTTCCCTTTCGCTTTCACCTTACTCCGCCCTCCTCGCTCCCGCCTGCACGTCCAATTGAAACATCACAGGGCTGGATTTTTCTGAACTTCATCAGTTGATCTCCATTGGCATTGTGGCAGGGCAAAGGAGGTTGCAGATGCCTTGGGGAACACTCTCAGACAGGGCCGGTGTAAGGGTAACCTGGCGCCCCTAGGTAAAAGTTATAAATACTAATAACGGGAATTTTTAATTGTAAAAGAATTAAAAATACAAGAATAATAACAGACAACGATAAGAAATAAGAATCCGTTGGATGACTTCATCAGAGGCCATACATCCATGCAGATTCAAAAATGGAATAGGTTTCCTGTAGAGGAAAAAGACTTTAAGGTCTGATTATTTAATATCCTCTAAGGCCTGAACTCATTCCAGAATGTATTGGAAAGAAAAACATTTATCCACAAGGAAGAAATTAAAAGCAGTTTTTTAAACAAAGTATGAAAAGAAGGGCTTAAAATCTTACCTCAGGGTCGGCAGGAGAGCGGTGCAAACGATGCGACTGCACAAGGCACCGCGCAGCTGACTGATTTTGCAAATTAAAAATGCCTTTTAATTTTTTATTTTAATCTGAATATACATATATTTGAATATAATCAAGCGATATGTGCACATTTCACGTCGACCATTCAAAGGCAAGGTTGGGGCTTTGAATCTCACTCCATAGCCAAATCAGATAAAGAAAAATAAAAACAATGTGTTTCATTATGCTTTCGGTGTGACGGATGGTAATACATCGTAGGTTTGGTGGGGAAATAAATTAAATATTCGTATTTAAAGGGAAGACAAATGTTTAATATAATATATTAAGTACCGAAAATCACTAAATGATACATTTCTTTGTTGTTTGTTGTAATCATACTACTAAAAAATTGATCTTAATTTTTTTATATTATTTTTGTACAATTTCTGAATATGACTAGAGACAGAGATGCCAGAAGAAAATAAATGTGTGGATTTAATAAATTTAAGAAAAACATAGAAAAGGTAAGAAAATTGTCCTTGTAAAATTTTTAAAGGTCGAAAATGTCCAACAAAGAGTGCAAGTTTGAAACAATTTATTGCAAACGAGTTAGTCACCACAAGTCGAACTTGCCGCAAGCTTGTTGCGTCAAACTCATTGCAAACTATAGCAAAAACAGAGTACGCAGACAAACCTTGGATTCGAATCCCCGACAACCCACTTCAAAGCCAGACGCCTTAGCCACCCAACCAGCGGAACTCTGAGAGGGGAAGATAGATTGCGCTAATAGATCGGTGTATCTATACGTTTTATTTTAAACTGTCTTCTTGATTTCATTAAATCTTTAAATTTTGAGTTCAGAATATGATTTGAAGTCACAGGGAGAGCGATTTTCGCTAATAACTACATTTTGCCAGTGGAATAAATTATGAAATTAGGGTTCAAAAGTAATTACTTTTAAAAATATGGGACACAAAGTAAGGTATTTTTTTTCAAAAAACATTGACTGTTTTTTAGGTTTAATTTTGTTTATGAACGTTAAAATTTTAACTTTAAGAAAAGGCGACATATAGTCTTCTTTACAGTGCGAGTTCTATATTTAGTAAAAAGATTTTTTCGTGAGTATTTTTAATAAAAAGACCTAGTTAGCTTTTTCCAAATTATCATTGATTTATTTAATTAATGAAAATAAGGACGGTCTAGGAGATGTTATTGAAAATCGGATGTTTTTAAAACAGAGACAAAGATCGAAACCAGATATATACAACTCTATCCAGGTCGTAGTGTGCATGTGTGACGTATCAAGTTTGCAGCAAACTTGTTTTGCAATTGTGGTGTGAAGTTTGTCATAACAACTTCACAGCAAACTTGTTTTGCAATTGTGGTGTGAAGTTTGTCATAACAACTTCACAGCAAACTTGTTTTGCAAGTGGGTTGATCGATTATGCTTTGCTACTTTGCAGGAAGTTTGCTGCAAAGTTGCCGCATCAAGTTAGCCATGACAAGCTAATATCAAGAAAAATCACACTTGCTGCAAATGTGCGTGCTATCTGCGTAATGTCTGTTTAATCTAAGTAAAAATCAAGGTAGAAATTCTTGAGAACTATAGTGATTTTTTGTCCCTCTTTATATCCTTTCTTTTGCTGTATGCTGTTTATGTGTGGGTCATGTTGCTGGCAGCCAGTGGTGACAAAAGTGATTAGCTTTTCTCCCCAAATGAAAATTGAAAGGAGAAAGTACTGACAGAGTTGGAGACTCACTGATAGATATACCGGAAACAGGTAACAGGATGTCAATTACAGCTTTGTACCAGGTATTAATGTTAACCCTCAAGTTTCAGTACTGTTTACTTAATCAAGTCAATCAGGACTTCTAATTATCTTTCGTATTATAATTTTGCCTCTCAGGATTCCTATAGATTTTAAGATATGTTCCCAATAACGACTAAGGATTTGTTTCGTTCGTGCACTACTGAATTTTCATTGCAAAGAGAACCATTGTAGCAGCTCTCTCTGCGTATGATATTATCTTTGTTGTCTCGAAGTTTAGTTTTTCAAAACTGGCAACAAAGAGAGTTGTTATTATCGAAACGATACGAATGAATAAAGTTCGATGTTTGTGATTCTAAACGCCTTCTTTCTTTTGAACTTAAATATGCCTCGCTTTCTGAAATATAATTTAATTTAATAATTGCTCCCATGTATTAACTGGACGTAAGCACGCCTACACCATCAGCATCACGGTAGATCTTTTGTTTCTTATATAAATTTGAGGTATGGAGAAGCGCCCTCTTTCGGCGAAGGTGGGAAGCAGAGATGAAAATAAAGGAAAGAAATGAGGAAGTTGTAGGTTCGAAGTGTTTCTAATTCTGGTAGATCCAAGGTTTTTAATTTTCGGATTCATGAAGCTTTGAAACGTAGAGTTTCGACAAAATTTCGAGATGAAATATTTCGACACACTTTCTCCTTGTATTTATTCCTCGTGTATGAGAATGTTTAAAAAAAATATTGGCCGAAGTTGAAGGAAGGATAATATAAAGCAAAGCATGGCATAAAAAAAAGGGATTGCGAGAAATTGTAGCCATTAAGACTTTCATAAAAATAATGTCACATTTTACTAAGATCCACATGTAGAGAGGTACAAAGTTTATTGGCATGTCAACTGATGGTCCGGATCCTCAATTACTCACCTAATTACATCGCTGGTTCGTATGCTTTGTACACATTCTGATCCAAACAGTGACTCAGTGGGAGAAGAATAGATCTCGCTATTACTTAAAATGAATTCGAGAACTGCTTCCAAGAACCGATTCCAAGCGAACGCGTCAAACGTGACTGAACGGGTTTTCCGTCTCTGTTGCCCTTTATTCCACTCTGGTGGGAAAAACAATTAGAAATCTCCGAGCCAACAACTTCCTCATTTCCCCCCTTGTTTTCATCGCTGCTTTCCACCTTCGTCGACAGAGGGCGCTTCT
>BGPR01039603.1:0-14249 GCA_013235015.1 Araneus ventricosus
TACCCTAAAACTTAAAATTCCCCCTTGACAACTAATAAATTTTTTTTTATTGGTTTCACAGGTACAATTTTATTTTCCCAGATACAAAGAATTAGTTCAAAATACTGCTGTCTTAAGAAAACATGGGATGAAAAAGATTTTTTAAATCTCTGTATTAATTTGAAAATATATAGGAAATATTTCATGGAGAATAATTTAGGACAATACATGTGAAATATATCATTAAAAGAATTTTAGAAAGAATTGTGGAGCACTTAAGAGAAAAACTTGATTCCTTTATATAAATGCATTATCTGATAGCGAGTACGGAAATTGATTTCAGTCATTATATTTATATCGGACATGCATAGAATACGATTTTTTAAGAAAACAGTTTAGATCCAATTTAAAAGAGGAACACATTGCGGTAAAACTTCGATTAACTGTCACAGTCCGGACCAGGCCTGTGACGGATAACAGAAATCTCTTAATGCCTTGACCTACGATTTTATTTAATCTCCTAAATAGATGACACCACCCTCATTTGGGATATTTATTATTTCAATCTGGTAAGTTTATTATTTCAATCTAAGATGGTAAAAGGTATTCAAGACATTTAAGAGTGTCCAGATGATTTTTGTATTTAAAATTAATTGTTACTTTGACTTTATTACCAATTTAAATATCAAAAATTCTGTAATTCGATGCACGTGTCAGACTTGTCATTGTAAGTGAAGGAGTTAAAAAATCCTTCAAAAGTCTATAATACATGCATATTGCATTTCATTTTACAAAGCAATAAATATCATCTTCACTATAAGAGTAATAATGTACTGAAATGTATTGTAATACCATAAACTGCCTTTTTGGATGACAGTTCCACTGTATTCTGAAAATATCAAATTCGACATAAATGTGAAGAATGCACACTTTATTTTATACCTTAATTCAACCCAGAAATTATAATAGAATACTGTAGCCAGAAAACATTACACAGAGCACAAATATAAATGATGTTCAATAAAAAATTTATTTACAAAAACTAAAATATATTAACCTTTAAATATTATAACATAGCACAAATATAAAAGATGTTCAATAACAATTACACTGCAAACATCAAACCTTGTAGAAGTCTTGGAATTGGATTTAAAAAGAATATTTATAAACTAATCCTTTCCTTAAAAATGCTGATTCTTTCAAAGAACATGAAAACAGTTTCTATAAAAGACAGAACTAGGCTACATATTTTATTAATCACATACAAGTAGTCTCAATTCATCCTGCTTTTCAAATATTAATTTATTGCATTTCAAATGATAACAGAATTCCCCATTGCTGTTATCTCCTCTAAACTTGTTTGCTTTTTCAGAAACGCAGATCATATTAATGTAAATATAATATAATACATTATAATTTTGACATAAGCATCTGTCATGACAAACTTGTTTACTATATGAAATCATTATACTATTGAAAAATTTAGACACCCCCGTAAATAACACACATTGCACACTAAATGAATAATATACAATAACAATTCTTCTTGCACAATCCTTGAAACACTATACTTTGAATAAATATAAATGATGTACAATTCCAATTTTATTTACAACAAACACATGGCACAAATATAAATGGCATTAGAAGACAATTTCCTTGCATAAACACACTATTCTGGCAACCAGAGATTTTGCAGAAATATATAAATAATGATCAATTTGAATTGTACTTACAACAGATGGCAGAAATTTAAGTGATATTCAGTAACACTTTTCTTTGAAAAAAGACACTCTCCTGTAAACAACACACACTAAATGAATAACAATTCTTGCACAATCCTTGAAACACTATACTTTGAAAAAATATAAATGATGTACAATTCCAATTTTATTTACAAAAATGTATTATGTTGTAATTATAAGATTTGGCACAAATATAATTAGTAATTAATATAGCATAGTGACTTAAACTGTTGTCAGTGTAGTAAGAGTTTATTCTAAAGCAGATCTATGTTTGGAAATCAACTGCAATGCAATATTTTTTGCCTCTTCTCTTGATGGCGTTTGAATTTACCTCCGTGCTGCATTAGAAGTCTTTTTCTTTGTAGAAAATAAACGCCTTTGAGGAATTATCTTTTTATTTACAGGAATTATTTCTTTATTGTGTGGAAGTGGGGGTATTTCAGCATTATGAAGACGAATTGCATCTATTGTTGGCTTCACAGAGGCAAAATTTGTAACAAATGCTTGGATTTCTTCTTCAGAGTTCAGAGTGTCAACCATTGCATTTAGTTTTAATTTCAGAGCCTCTCTTCTGTCATTCATTCCTATGCGTATTGGAGAATATCTTCTTCCAAGTTCATCTACAATGACATCCTTCTCAGAGGAAAGTTCATGAATATCGAGTTCATTATCTCTTTGGCAAAGTAAAAAAGATTTGTCTTTATTGAAATGGCAAATATAATGGATATGTTTACACACGTTCCATCTCACACTTGAATCCAAGCCAGTACATGAATATTGGTGGATACATGCTTGACAATTTTCACATTTCAATAAACACTGGCATACAATATTAATTTGTGTCACTGCATACATTTCATCGTTATTTTGTGAGCAGATATTCCATCCTTCTGTGGTTTGTACTACGCTCACGGACATAGACAGTCTAGTCTTGTGCCGTTTTCGCAAGTCCTTCAATTTACTTGTGAGTTTGCAATTATTCAGAACTATCAATCTGTCAAACAACTTGTCTCGAAGGAACCTCATTATGGCATGAATCGCTTTATCCAGTCTTTGAACACTTTTACCCTGCAAATAAATATATTTTAGTGTCTTGTGCATGCGTTCAATGTGCATGTTAGTATTTAAACCTGCATGCAATCTATAGCAGTAAGCCCAGGATTTTACATTTTTCACATAATACTCAAAGAAATACTGTCCGAATTCTACTAAATCTGGATCAGCGGATAAAGATGTCAGTGCTTCATCAAGCATTATGTTAAATGCTTCTGCATCAGTCTCTGTAAGTAAAGTTCTTACTGTTTTATATGCTCCCAACTGCTTTTTGGAGTTCTTGATTTTTTAAAAAAATATTTCTCCATGCCACGAGCAAAACAACTTAATTCAGGCTCATTATGGTTTTTAATCCATGCATTAAAAAATGCTTCAGCCATGTCCAACATGAAAACCCAAGGTGCAGTTTTACCAGTTTTTTTTTGCTATGCAGTCAAAAAACAATTTTAAGATGATCTCGTCTGATCTGTTGGAAATCAGGAAAGCCTTGCCTCATATTAATTACCAATAGTGTAATGAGCTCAAAATCATAATTCTTCACGACATGAGTTCCGTCAATGCAAATGCAGTCATTACCAAAGTTCTTTAATAACTCCTGTTGAGTTTCATTCATAACGATTAAAACAAAATCATTACTTTGAAGCTCACCAAAGTTTTCATCAATTGAATTTTGTGGTTTATAAAATAAAACACAGGAATTATCTTCTGTGTTCATTTCATTTACCCAGGCTTCCACACTGGTACCATCATCTTTGTGTGATTGCACATCTGAATTTAAATTTAAACTGCTTTGTATTTTATGCAAATCCATTTTAGTCAGTAGATGTATTCTTTCCAATCCTGAATCGGATATAGAGTCTCCGGCATTATCCAGGATTGCATCGAAAGGAAATTTTGAAACTAAACTTTGTTTTTCAGACGGCAAAAACCAATCGTTTGAATGGCCAATGTGGGTCTCAGTAAATTTAACCTGACATTTGCCAGTTTCTACGGAACAAGTCAATTTAATACTTGCAGGGCAAAATCCATTAATTTTCTTGCTACCTTTTAATTTGGAGCATTTTTTACTATCAGAACGTTTAATCTGAAAGCCACTACGATGACTAGCAAAATAATATGATTTATTTTTACCCCATCTTTTGGCACCACATTCAACAATAAAATTTTCTTTTGATTCTTTTTCAATCAAAGTTTCCAAGAATAAAATTCTTCCATGTTGCTAAGTTCCAACACTTCACTTTCTATTAGAATGCCATGTTCATGCTGGAGATGGCCGACATAACGTTGTTTTTCAGTTTCCAATCCACATGAAAAACACAACACAGATGTTTTAGACACTCACACTTCTGAGCTGTGGTCCCTTCGATTATGGTAGTCAGAATGAAATTTCTTAGTCAAGTTCTTCCCACATGGCACACAGTGAAACTGGTAGTACAATGAATATTTTTATAGAGTGTATAACTCATGTTGCATATATTACATAGAAAAGCTTGATGAGTAATCACCTGCATATCTACATTCGAAGTTTGTTCACCATTCATCCGCGTATTTACATTAGAAGTTTCATCACCATTCATCTGCATATTAGCATTTAAAGCTTGATCGGAATCAGCATTCATCTGCGTATTTGCAATAAAAGCTTGTTGCTTGTTCAGAATTCATCATCATAACGGAAGCTTAACAATTCCCGCGTGCGCGGCCGTAGCGGTAAATCCTCTTTCGACAGGGAATTCAATGAGATAGGGAATAATATTTTTCCCTCGCACCTAGAAATCCCTTTCCTAACCTTCCCTTTTTCCCTGCTCGATTTGTGAGGTGCGGGAATTAAAGGCTAGTCTTGGCTTGAGAGCTTGCCTTTATACTTTTCAACAGGAAGTGACTTCATTACGTAGGAAGTGACGTAGTCTCTAGAAAGTTCATGAAACCAGTAGAAATAGCTTGAAAGTTCGAGGTCCTTCTAGAAAATTCTCTTTGTCGCCAAAGTCGCCAACTTGCCGCCAAGTCGCCAAAATGGTCGCCAAATTTGTCGCCAAGGTCGCCAAATTTATCGCCAATGTCGCCAAATTTATCGCCAAGATTAGCATCTCAGGGAAACGACTTTATAGCTTTGTTATCTGATATATACATTGTTTTAGAAAGTATATAAAAAGTCAAGTACAAAGAACAATTAAGATTCACATTTAATTTCTGAAAATCAACAAAACCCTCTATTTAAAATGTAAGCTATGTGAGTTGCAGAAGAAATGTTTTTCATTCTATAAATGTTCTATTTTTTAATATATTAATAATTCAGTATATTTTTTGAAATATTAATAAATTTAGTGACTAATATATCCTTTGCAATTCCTTGTAGAAAATGAAGACTTTTCTTGAAAACTGCATTTATTTGATGAAATGAAAATGATATTGTAAAATAATATTTTATGCCAAACAATTTAAGATTTTTTACAGTTCAACGTTAACGTATTAATTAGGAATCAATATTTTTTTCAGTAAAATATACTTATTTTGTACCCTTTTCCAAGAAATAGTATTCTTATAGTTTTGAATACAAATTACTCTGCAGTTTTGAAATTCCTATATTTCATAAAAGAACTAGATTTGAACCAAGGATTATATTTTTGGTGGAATATTTCAAGTTGTCCGAGATGCAAGATTTTGCACTCTATCTTTCAGGGCAGTGGAAATGTCATTCCTCAATATCATTTAATAAAATGAATGCGACAATTAATAGTGGAAACGTAATAGCAAAATTCTGAATATATAGTGTCAACTAATTTCTAAACCGTTAGAAATTAACATATACTTCCAATTGGGAAAAAATGATGTAAAGAATTATATTTTGTTTTATTTAGGTTAATAAATGTACTGATGTAAATATAATGAAGTCTGAATTTTTATACATCCCTTAGTCCTATTTAGTAAAATATTCTTGACACACATTTTAAACAAAAAAATCACTCAAACACTCTTTTGCAACTAAACCTGACCAAGTTATAAAGCTTTGAATTTCATTATTTTAAACCAATCAAGCAAGCTTTTCCAGTTGATTGGCATGTCTCCCTCAATGCGGCCACTAAAATGGTCTGAAGTAGTGATACTCAAAGCTTTATAACTTGGTCAGTTTTAGTCGCCAAAGAGTTGAATCCAACATTTTTCCTAAACTTAGCTGTGTTTAAAAAAATGCAAAACTTCTTTTAATTGCTGATATATTGTTCAGAACATAAAATCTTTTTTTTTGTTCAAAATACCATTTTTTATCCAAAACAGTGCACCACTTCACACTGCCTTTTTTAGGTAGATTCCTTATAGGAAGTCTACTTATTGCAATGGTTCTCACAACACGACTTCCGGAAAATTTCTGTAGATCTTCACCGATCATAACCCCTAGAACCCCAAACCACTCTTCGTTCAATTATAATTATTGTTTAACGCTTTGCCCATGTTATCTTATGAACACAATAACTGGATTAATTTTGTTTGATTTTAAAAGGTGTTGGTATGTTGTAAAGAAAGTGAAAATCTTTGTCGAGTTCTTAGATGGGCTATCCAGCTCAAAAGTGCTTGAAATTTTCATTTCCGCATAATTCCTTTAGAATTGAAAATAGAGAGAAAATTCAAATTAGTCGAATGATCGTCTTATAATTTTGTATTTAAATTTTTCGATAGCTGCAATTGCTTAGAAGTTAAGAGCTGAAAAGTTATTTCCCCCCTTACTTAAAGTACCTTTCAACCTATGCATGTTACCCCTTGTTGGAAAGCTCTCATCATTTGGAGTCTCTTCTACCCTCTTTCATTATTTCAGCTATAATCCTTATGAAAATAGCGAACAAAATGTTCTTTTCCTTATATCTCCGGACTAAAGGAATGTACCTTTGCCTTCTGGCTTGCCAACAGGGTTTTTTCACACTACACCACATTCTAGTGGAGTTTTGTTTGGAGCCATTAAACTGGCTCTAGAGCCTTCTGAATAAGCAAATTTTAGAGCATATCAGTGCTTAGGAAGCTGAAAAATATAATTAAAATTATCTAGAAAAGATACAAAAACAATGCATCATTCAGAATGGCGATTCAAACTTGACATACAAATTTATAGGGTTATTATTATGCAGATGATAATGTTTGCCTTAAGGTTAATCAATTATGATTATTTTTGCCCTTTTAGCTTGTTTTTTTATTTCTGTTCAGTGTTTTTTCGAGAAAAATATTTAAGCTGTGATCGTATGCAAGTTAAGTTACATTACTTTTGAAGCAACACAGGGGATATTTGGGAACAGACCTTGTAATTTTGAGCTAGGGTCAGATGACACGGCAACTGAGCTGGCACCTCCAGCAGGCGGACGTTTGGCAACTAAGTATGATTTAACGTGGAATTGGGTTTCCAGCCTGGAACCCTCTACCCCCGAAGCTGAGAACTTGCCACTAGGTCACTGCAGGTCCCATGATCATATGCAAAAGCCTGCCATAGAAACAACTGAACCGAGTGGTTAATGTGGTTTCCTTCCCTGAGCATCATGCTTCGCTCTCATGAGCTTCACACAACAGTAAATTAATTCATATAATTTTTTTGTCTAATTTGAAATCTCAACACCTTAATTTATTGACTCTTTTAAATAAAACTTACTGATTAGAACTACTCTATAGAAAATTAACTGGGCATATGTCCATAGTTTCAAGTCAAGAATTTTATCTTCTCTTCTGGAAATACTCATTGTGTAAAAGAAAAGGTATAACTTATTAAATAGTTTTAATATAGGTTTTATTCAAGTTAAATGAAAGCATTTGATTTTCTACCATATGTTATATATCAAAAGTGAAATGGCTTTTAAAAATAGAATTTTGTTTCTAAATATTCAATAATTAAAAACTATTTAAAAGCTTGAATGATTAGAAATTTAAGCTTTAAACGATTTTTAAGTCTTTAATATTTTGCTTTAAAAACCTTTCAAGCTAATAATCTAAAATGAGCCAATTCAATAAATATCGAATTGATTCCAAAATGAGAAACAGCACTGATCTGTGTTTAATATTATAGAATTTTATCAAGGAAATTTTTTTCTCAAATAAAGCCTTGTATTGTCAATTGGTAACAAGCTGTTTGTTAGCCATAAACCACAGCATAAGCCACCATTACGATTAGCCATAAAATATGATTTTTTAAAGTATTTTTCTCATGTTGTATTTAAGAAATAAAAGTCAAAAAACATTTTAAAATCAATCGTCAAAAACTCGAGCTTTTAAGAGTTAGGTGTAGTTTATTTCATGCATGACTGACTCCCTTTGAAATATTTTGAACCTCAACTTTTAATTGACAGTTAAACTTTAATATTTTACATGATTCACACCTGTCCTGTATGCATCGTACTTTGCAGCACCCCCGTAAGGGTGCTAATTCATGTGGAATCACTTTACCTAAAAATTTCAACTCCTTGTGTCATCAAACTGTGCATTGTCTTATGCTATTCTTTTCCTCCTACAATATATGCAATGGATTCCAAAATTAAAGAATTCAACTTTCAATTTCATACAGTACATGCTACACGAAAATGATGTTTTGTACTTCATTTTCTTAAACAGCTTTCAATTCAGAGTTTGCATTCTTTTCTTCTCCACCATCCAAAATCTGCTGGCATAAGTTGTAGTTTTTTCAGTGCTTACTACTGAATAACATTTCAGGGAAATGCATTTTACACTCCATACTTATATTAGTGTACTATTTAATGACTTCTTAATGTAACTAACAATGTCTGCATGCTTAGGCAGTTTCTTTGTGGTTAATGTAACTAACAAGCCAAATTCATGCTAGGAAAAAAATGTAAACATGGGACATGTTGCTAAAATTTTCAATATTCTCGCTCCTCACTGGCCTTGTCACCCTGATGTCTAAAGTCAATTGTTCATGATTGGTCATAAAAATAAAAAATTAGTAATTTGAATAGCTCACTGCTAATTAATGTGCATCGATTCAAATCAGAAAACTGCATGATACTTATGTATTATAGAGGAACCCGAATTCCTGATAATGACAAGCAGATTGCAGCTATGATGACGTTTTGGCGATATTTAGCAGATGCTTACAGGACCGGTATAACAAAGAAGTACCAGCTGCATTTTAAAGACTGACTTTATAACCTGTTTTTTGACAGCTTCTTAAAGTATTACTTTGACATGATAAATGGGTTTAAATGGTATGTTGGCATGTCCTGTGGCTGTATATTTGCCATGTGATTATAGCTTAAATGAAACATCATTATTATTGATGTGATAATATATATTTTTTGATGGGGGCGTTTTTGTGTGGTTTTGGATCTTGAGACATTTTGTCAAGGAAAAAAAATGAAAAATATGATACCAATTCTTACATAAAAACTATCAAGAACTTTAATGAAATGTCTAAATAATTTTCCCTAATAAATTTCCCCTCGAAAAAAACTACACATTATTTTAAATAAATAGGATTTTTAATCATTTTTCTAAAGTTTCCAAACACTTGCATAAATTAATTTGAGACAGTGCCTGACATATTGAATTTTAAAAAATTAAATTTACAAGAATATAAAAAATTGTTGATTTTACCCATTTTAAAAAAGAAAACATGAAGTGTTTTGTGTAAAAAAAAAACTATTGTTTTTGAATGAAAATATTGAAATATCTACTAGCTATTTAAACAAAGAGTAAACCTGGAGTTTACAGTGCCCACTTGTTTCTCGCCCATTTTTCTTGGCGTAATTTCATTTGTCGTCACCAAGTACTGTTTTGGATGTGCAGTGCACTTTTTATTATCCTCTTGCACATGCGTCACCTGAAAAGGAGAGATTGAGCACGCAATGCCTGTGGCATTTCAAGTGTGTACCGGGCAATTTTTTAAACTTAAAAACATCAGCAGCTTCGCTTTCAGCATAGTAGGAAACTAGTAGCTATACTTTTTCATTGAATGTTAGTAATCTAGGTTTTTAAAAAAATTCCGAAAACGAGAATTTCAGCACGCAAAGGCTGCAGTATTTAAAAGCATGTACTGGGCAAAATTTTTAAACTTAAAAAAACGTAAGTGGCTTCGCTTTCAGCATAGCGGAATATTCGTAGCTTCGCTTATTCATTGAGAAACGAAACACACAGAATAACCTACACAGTACTGAACCGAAGAATTCCAAATGAAGTTTTATTGAAAATTGAATTAACCAACCAATCACATCGAAGCGATTAACAAAACAGTCCAATCGAAACGAGGAGCAATATAGTGTGATGTGCAAAACACTGATGAAAATATTAATTTCTGTGCATGCGCACGTTACTCATTCAAAACATTGCGCAACCAAAACAAATGTTCTCTCATCTTCATTCTTGGTGGCAAAAGTTGGCGATCCTAATAGGATTGAAGTAAGTGGGAACCGTAGACTCCAGATTAACCAAACAAAGTACTAATCACAAATAGCAGTAACATTAGCTTTAAGGATACAATACCAGGGGCTCACAAAAGAGTCACATTCATAAAGAAATGAAGACAATATAGTTAAAAAAAGTTTATGAACATTTTATATATTGCTTTAAAAATATCATATCGAATATTTTATTCAGATAAATTATTATTCACGAAAAGGCCCAGAAAGAGGTGGGGGGGAACAGGGCAGGAATAAAAAAATCCCTAGCCCAAGTGGAGGCCTATTGACACGGAGATGAGAAAATATATTTAATTTTTCATTTTCAGGAGGGATTTATCTTTATCTATGACAGATGGGACCTGGCATGAGTTGAACTATATTTTTACATTTATTTTCACTAAATACACTACTTGCACATTTTCGTTATATTAATCGACATAACAGTAGGTGGCTAAAAGTTGGATTTTCTTAACAATATGCGATGAGACCCGGCAATCAAAAGAAAAAACTTCTGTCCATTCATTTGTCACCGCTGCTGCAAATTTGAAAGAGGGTAATCCAGTACTTTACCCTGGGGCCTGGCTCTCTGCAGCTATGTTCAAAATTTTTTATTACAACAGCAACATTAGCTTTAAAGCCACAGCCCAAGAACTGACAAAAAATCATATTCATAAAGCATAAAAATCAGAAGACATTATAGTAAACAAAAGTTATCAACAGAAATACATACATTTTTCTAGAACTATAAAGAATACAGCTTTTAAATATATAATGTAGACCAAAAATTCTTCAAGAATACAAACGAGGGAGTTCATAGGAATATTTGAGAATATAGCAATTTATTTCATCTCTAACTGTCAGAAGTATATTATACAATAAAAAGATGCACTACATATCTTGTGCTCCTTTCAATTATTTACAGACACTATACAAATGAATAAAACATTATTTGTAGGCACACTATTTGGGAATAATACAGTATCTGCAGTTACTGTAGGTAGAAGGTGGTTCCTGTGTGAAGTCTTCAATTTGAGATGCAGTTCCTAACTTTTCTTCCTCAATTCAAGACAAAGCAGCTTATTAGCAAGGATACTTCTCAATTCCAAACTATCAAACCTAAACCTAACATAGCTATAAATAAAGTGTTTACAGGTACTGTATATTTGTTTTCTCTATAACAATGAAGGCCCTGAAAATGAATGTTATATGTACATTTAAATGTAGTGGCTATGACGTGCAATTCATAATAATGTACTTTTTAATTTAGTATATTTTCAAAAAGAGGGGAAGAAGGAAGTTAAATTACCAAGGAGTAATTTCAAATAAGTCCAAATTTAAACTTGGTGTGGAAATATAAGTACCTAAAATCAAATAAAATGTATTGAATTTCACTGACATAACTTTAAATGTTTATTAGGTGGAATCCAAATTATCAACAAATTAGTTATACATTTGTCAAGAAGGAAAATGACTTTACTCGCATTACCAAGGATAGAGCTTGTCACTAGGATACCAATGCCTTTACTATCTAAACAAATGAAACTTTTTATGGGGATATTTACTTAAGTTGTGTGGTTTGCTTCAATTTTTGGTACTTTTCCTTTACCATGGCATCAGCACTAATGCATCAACAATTTACCGATAACAGCCATCAATAGTAAAGATGTCGGCATAGTTATTGGCGCCAATATTTTAGCTTGGTGATGACTAATTCCATGCTAACTGAAAAGTACGAAGTTTTCAATGACCATTCAACATGTTTCCAATGGAAATTTACATTTTTTTTCAATGGAGTCATTAGATATATTAAGCTTATAAACAATTGACTTTAGATTTTCGAGAGTTTCAAAAACATGTTAAAATCCTGAATGATGAACAAGACATATTTTGGGCTATGGAGCTTGTTAGTACTGGAAATTTCATTTTTATCAACACCTTTCTAAGAAGGTGTTGGTAAAATATGAAATTACATAATAAAACACTTCAGCAAAATAAATCAAATTAATGGAAAACCAGCACTCAAAACCAAACAAAACGGAAACCTGCATCATCAAATATCTGGTAAAAAAAAAAAAATTGTTGTGAAGCAACATTAAATTTAAGAGGTGTCCATAAACCATTAGGAGGTGTTTGACCCTCCCACCTACAGTCCCAACCTTGCTCCCAGTGACAATGCTCTGTTCTCTGGCAGGGAATTTCATTGACATCGGTTACAGAAATAGATCTCAAGGCATGACAGATGCTTCAATTCCAGTGGTTCCTATGTTGACATGTAGAAGGAAGAATGCTGCACCTGTTTCAATAAATGTTTCATAGTAATTATATTTTGTCTCTTTACAGGCTCTGAGAAATTTACTTTCTCGATGAACCAAATACATACTCATATTTCAGATTACAGCATTAAAATCTTGTCAAATAAAATACATTACTGCACAATTAAATTTTATAGCGTATAATAGAATGATTGAGGAAAAAGTTCATCTTTAAAACAACACATAGAATAAAATGCCTATTGAGTAATGCTTGAAAAAAAATTTTTTACTTTTTTAAGTTTTAAAAAATTATTCTGCAAATATATAAAATGTTGTCACAGTTTAAAAATATTTTATACCCTATTGACACAGTTTAAATATTAGAAAGAACTTTTTATTCATTATAAGAAACTTAAAATAATTTTTATTTTTTATCATTGCATAATTTTTTTATATACTTTCTCACACAATGCATGTATCTGATATCTAGTACTGAAAACATTTGTACTACAAAGATAAGGTAAAATTGTTCATAACAAAACACAATTTCATAGGAATGAGACTTTTATACATGTATAAGCTAATGAAGCTTCAAACTATGATTACGAAAAAGGGTTTTCTGACACATCCCATTTCCAGATGATGAACCGTTTTTTAATGAAGTAAATTTCACTTCTACAATGTTTCTGTAGGAAAAAATTAATCGCAATCAGACTTCAAAACATATTTATGCATTAAAATGATTTTTTCAAATGATAATTAGCCAAATTTGATATTAGAATTCACAAAGTTAATATTTTATGTTTGGCAAAATTGTCACGAACTTGGTAACTGGAAAAAGAAAAGGAATATGGTGGCCTTCCTATGAGGGTGCCATTTTCTTTTTCTCTTGACCGAATTGGATCGGCAATTTTTCTAGCCCGTCTCTAAATGGCAATTTTTTTTTTTTTTTTTTTAAGGCAGCTTGAAACGAAGGCTGTTTCGATTTTTTTGTCACACTCATGAACTAATAATTTTTAAACCAGGCACAAGCTAGCAACTCAGCTCTGGAGCATACGCTGGAGATAAAATCTTCATCCTATCCTAACTGGAAAAATCATGTTTCACAATAAAAGTTCTTGTTAGTTATTTCACAGTAGGTGCCTCATTAGTAAGAATAAATAAAGGTAATTTTAATTTCCCTTTGGTACAAAATGATTTACGACACACATCACAAGCATGGGGCATTTTTTTTTGTATCAATAACTTGATAATTCTTTAAAAACATGTCTTTAGAAAATCCTTTGTTACATGTTTTGCAAAAAAAAAAAAAAGATTTTTAAATCATATTTTACAGAAAATGCAATGTTATATATTTCACAAACAAGATGTTTTTCTCTAATGTGAGTAAACAAAAGAAAGTTTAAATAAGATCTTTGAGAAAATAGTTTGGTACAAACATCATAAATATGAAGTTTGTTCAAGTATGTAAATAGATCTTTAATATTTACTTATGAGCAAATGCTATATGACATATTTCATAAACACCAGATTTTTTCTTTTGTATGAGTTAGTAAATGTTTCTTTAAACTTTCCTTATAACAATATCTTCTGTGGCATAGGTCACAAACAAAAGGTTGCTCTTTCATATGAGTAGATAAATGACGTTTTAAATGAGAACTTCGAGAAAATGCTACAAAACATATTTCACAAACATACGGTTTCTCATTTGTATGAGTACGTAAATGACTCTTTAAATTACCTAATTGAGAAAATACTTTGTTACATATCTCACACACATAAGGATTTTCTTTTGAATGAAAAAGTAAATGCTTATTCAAACTCTTCACACAAGCATATGC
>BGPR01039605.1:3904-14248 GCA_013235015.1 Araneus ventricosus
CTGAGTTCATGAAAATTTGTATCGTCGTGACGAATATCAAACCTCATGGCTCATGTAAACCAAAACACTTTAACATTACAGACTTTTCTCCTTTCTTTGACAGTAAAAATCATAAAGAAAACTACATTACTTTCGATAATTTAATAAAAAATACAATGAAATAACTGGCCAAAAAATGTTTTCGACTGCGTCAACGCTACAATTACAAGTGCAATGACTAGAAAAGTAGGAAAATTTTCGAGCCTGTCAAACCAGAAAGCAATGTTCTCACATTTTAATTATTTTTTTAAAAAAAGGGGAAGTTAAGAACAAACAGTTGCAGTGATTTTAAATAAAATCAAGAATTCTGCCAGCTCTGTGGGGGGCTGAAGTCCGATAGCCCCCCTGGATTCGCCACTGCTTGGATTTGAAAAAACAGAAATCATTTTCATTTTACAAAATCAGTCAGCGGCGAGGAACCTTTTGCGGTCGCACCTTTCACACTGCCCTCCGGCCGGCTCTGGGAAGGGGAACTGCTAGAGATAAGAAACGGGGAAGACTCTCCCTGCTGGGATAATTAGACCTCCCGCAGGTAGCAATGGGGGGGGGGAAATTCAGGCGTTTCTTTTTCAAACACCTCTTGTAGGACGGTGTATATTTCTTAAAGGAACCCATTGAAAAGCAGAGCGATATTTTTCAGACGGCTTACTCTGACCTATTAGTCGCTCAGAGGGTTAAAGCACACCAGCTCTAACTCCCGAATGCTACTTGCAAGGATATTAATTGGATTAGGGAATATAAATTTCGTTTGAGAAGCATAGAAATAAATTTAAGATTGCCTACTAAACCTATGACGACCAAGAGGATAATTATGACTTGGAAAATGTATGTTATTGGAAAAACTATAAAATACATTCAAGAAGTAGACAGTCCCTTTTCACAAGAGATCCGGACCTTCCCAGAGGATCTGCAAGTGGCCCTCAACACGACAAAAATTCATTTTCACTACTGTTTTAACCATTATTTTTATTTTTTGAATCTGAATTTTACTAAGAAACGTAAGAAAAAAAATTTTTTATATGAGTTTAAATTTAAATTTACTTACAAATGAACATATTTTTAATTTTGTTTAATATCTCTGGCTTTATAATAATTTTTCCATTAATTTTTTAAAATCTAAATTTTAATTCAAAAACAGTACCTTTTCAAATTTAGATTTATTTGGAAGTAAACAATTATACATTTTATTTGAATTTCACTGATATTCCATGCTTTGTAATAATTATTACGTGATTTTTGGTTTTAAATCTGAATTTTACTCTAAAACGAATAACTTTATGATTTTATTGGATTCTTTCAATTTTAAGTTTGTATGCAAATAATTAATTTTTAATTTTGTTTGAATTCCCTTGATATTACTGGCTTCTAATCACTTTATACTGGAATTTGTTTTCTGTTATAAATCTGTTTTTTTATTAAAAAACGAATAACTTTTAAATTATATTTTATTTTGAGTCTTTAAATTTAAATTTTTTCACGAATGAATAAATTTTGAATATTAGTTAAGTTTCATTGATATTGCAGTCTTTCTTATAATTTTTTCCTTGAAACACTGAAACGTTCATACTGTTTGATGTTAAAAGAGGATATCTAACAAATTTATATATAAATTTTTCTAAAAAATTATAATTGTAATTTTCTTGGGTTGTTGTCAATAGGTTCATTTTCTACTGTGAAACACATTAGAAATATCTTGGACTCTGATTTTGATGCTGTTTAAAGTCCATTCGTTTCTTCTTCTCCTGTGAAATTTTAATAATGTCAGATGTCCCGTTTTAAAATCAATCGATTCTAAACGATCGTTTCAATCCTTCGTTCCATACCCAGGAGAGCCGACTCAACCTTAAGATTTTAGAGTGCAGACTCTACGGGAAGAGGTCGTTTAGTATCCAATCCATTTATCTTCGCGATTAAAATCTTACAAAAATCTTAGCCCTAAAAGAGACCAAAACTTGATTTGAAATTTATCGATATTCTTCCATTCCCATCGACATAAATAATAAAGAACAATTTTTTCAGCATATTTTTGCGCATAGCAAGGCAGAAAAATACAGACTGAAAGTAATTTTAAGTGTCTTTCTTCTGTCTGGAAAATGCCTGAGCTGCCAGAGGAAGCGAGTGCTGAGCTAGGAGATAATCGTCTTAGTGGAATACCTTTCGCGAAACATAATTGTATGTGTTTCGTCGTTAAATTTAAATTTATTCGTGATATGCAATTTTATATTTTCAGTTTATTCCTGCCCTTCAAATTTTATTTGGCATCAACAAAATGTCAAAATATTATTGGAATTAGTTTCAATAAGAACTTTAAATATATATATATATATATATATATATATATATATATATATATATAATATATATATATATATATATATATACATATCATAACAAACTTATAAACACAAGACAAATTATATATATATATAAATCCAAATATAACTAGTATATAATCATACAAAATAAAGTAAACAAGAATTAAATCTTATATCAAAAAGTCATTATTTGAACAATACATCCATTTTAAATAAATCTGATAAATTGAAATTACTAAAGATACCATAAACAAAAATGAAGTTTAGACATTATATTTCAACAAGTGAAAGAACACTGTTGTTATTAAAAATAATGAAATAGGCAATCCAAGTAAATGGAGTTTTCAACAATTAAAATAGTAGCTTGGCTGTGGACAAGCTTTAGCCAGGTTAAATTAATTTTGCTGTACAAACCATCCCTGTTACTATAGTGAAATATTATGAAAAAAATACAACGTAATACTTTCTATATGTATTTTTACAATATCCGCTGTCCATGAACTGGATATTAATTTTATTAATCTGATCATAGAAATGTTCGGTTCCCCTTTTGTAATTCTTCAGTTTTTATATTTCATCCATATTAAATGCGTGAACTAATTTGTTTTAACCAGCCCGGATATGAAAATCGAAGCTATAAATAAAGTGCAATAGATCTAGAACTACGGAATGAAGTATCTCGATTTTTAAAATCTAAATACAAAATATTCATATTAAAATAGTGGTAGAAACTTTATAAATAAGACTTAATAATTTATTTGAATCCTTATAATATGAAATGTCTCATTGTTATTCCAAATCGTTTGCAAGTTGCGTTATCAGAATTTCTGCAATCAGGCTAATCTTTTAATTCTGGGCAGCAGGTATCAAGACTAAGAAGTTCTGAGCAGCAAAAGCGGCTTGCCACGTTCTTACCATGTGAATTCTCCAAGTTCTATTTTCGACGGCGTTTCCGCCGTCTATACTCATTGTCTATTTTTTGAAAATTAATCTGATGTAATTCTTGTTATTTTCAACAAGATAACAGCAGGCACAATATCTCTAAATTATTTTTTGAGAAAGTTGTTTATTGAAAAAACAATATTTAGAAACCATAATGAGTTGCTAAGAGAGAGACGGAACTCTGTCCCACATCCCTCCGCCTTTCACCATTACAGTTGAGTGGATATGGGACAAACATTCTTTCATAAATTGAAGGATATAAAATTCATAAGGCACAAATTGCAACCATTGATGCAGTCAAGCCTGACGAATCAAACCAAAAGCATTTTCTAGCTACCATGTTTCAGACGCTCGAAATTGTTTTTTCTTTCTTTCATTTTTTGTTTTTTTCCTTACCATTAAAAACTTAAATACCTTCTTGATTTTATTTTGGAATCAGTTTACTCCATAATTTCTTAATACACAATAATTTTACTCCATGATGTAACCACAGCGCCACAAAGTTTAAATCCTCTCAAGATATGATGATGATGGCCCCAGTGGAATCCATTGAAAAATTCTGCTTGGCTGTGTATTACACGAGACCGTATTCTATAGGTATCAAATATTTTAACGATTATTCTTGTCTTCAATCGTTCATATTCATTGAATTTTCATATGAAAACGAATTTGATCAATTGTTATCGTCAAATGTGTTTAATATGTGGATCCAGATGCTAAGATCCAATAAAAATTATTATAAGAGTTTAAACACTTTAAAAGTTTTAAACATTTTATTCAAGAAATATACTGTTTTTTTATAATCAATTGGTAACTTCTTAGTAACTTTGTCAGAAACTAAATGTGTTTATTTGAACTGTTGATAGTTTCTCTTATCGTAAGTTGAATTCAAATTGAGTAGTTGCAATCTGATTCCGAATTCTTATAAACGAATCAGGAAACTGTTTATTTAAGCAATAAACTAAATCTTGATGAACTCGTATACTTTCCCGTTTAACTATTTGCTCTCTCGTACTGTTTAAATTAGTTAAATAAAAGTTCTACTGTTTAGTTACACATCTCTGCTGCCTTTTGAAACAGGTACTATATATCACTATATTTTATTAACGCGTCTGAAGATAGGTAAGTTCCATTTGTGCTAGCGCCGCTTGCAAAAAAGGCAGTGTACTCAAACGTTTAGCCAAATGTCACTCCCAAACCAGAAATAAATTTTTTGCAATATTCTATTCACATTACTGATGGGGTGTAAACTTTTAAATACATATATATTTTTACACATATGTATACATATAGAGAAATAAGACACTCAATAATTAAATTTTCTCCATTATTATTTTTCAGAAATGTTTTGATTTCCCGTCATTCGCAGAGGGTTCAAACAGATATCTCTATTCACTTTTCTTTTTCTGCTTTTGAGTTTTTGGACATCAATTGTAATTTTTCCAGCGCTCCGTAATACGAGAATCATATATTTTTAAGTGTGTTTTAGTACAATAAAGTTTGTTTCACTAGAATAACGTTCAACTATCCCGTGCACTTAGTAGCAGTAACAATTTAGTTGCAGAATCCCGGTATGAATATACTTAGTTTATCGATTAACTGATTTTCCTTCACAACCAAAAACTTTTATTTCAAAGTGCACTTAAAAGCATCACAAAAGTAAATACCCACGGAATGGTAAATGCACATTCACCATAAATATTAACTCCATGGCATGGAATCGAGTCAGATCTGAAAAAATAAGAAATTGTTTCATTAAAGGTGAGTTTCCAGATACAAAACTAGATAAATGTGATATCAGCAATGAAAATGATGTTGACGAAAGGGATGATGAATTGTGATCATGGACCAAGAAGACAGGAATCACCTGATATTAGAAACAATTTTTAGGCGTACGAGAACGGGGATGCCGATATAATGACTTTGGAATTATTCACAATTGATATGAAAAAGAATGTAAAGACATTATTCCACCTTCCTTTAAAAACGCAATGTAACTCCATTGAAAAAGTTCGAATTTGTTTAGTTTGTCAAGGAATTTAATTCCTTTAATAGTTCTGTACATAATACTCACAGACAATCAACGGATCAAACGGTGATTAATTATTTTTTAAGTTAAATACTTGCTTTCATGAACATAAATCGAACAGAAAAAGAAATGATTACGTAATACTCAAGATATGTAGAAAAAAATAAGATTTTTCTCAATTTTTTGGTAAATTTTCAATTTTAATTAATTGTACTCAATACTATGTAGTAATATACCTTAAATAAACTGTAAAATTACTTTTACATGAGTTCACCTTATTAGAATTAAATTTATGAAAACGAAAATTTTTTACACAATTTTCGATTATATGTCTTTTCATTTATATTTCGCTTTACGTCAGTCCCTTAAAAGGCGTATAAACGGAATGTATAATTTCAAAGCAATAATTGAGGAAAGTGTTAAACGCAGTGGCAGAAAGAATGTGTCACAATTCAGCAATGGTCAAATTCATGTCCTTTATCAAGGGAAGAAATCCTTTAAGAAGATCGCTGAAATCACGTGTTTTGGTTTGTGTACTGTCCAGCGTATTATTAAATCCTAGAAAGGTGTGAATGAACCATTATCATCCTCGCAGAACAACTGTGATCGAAAAATGATCGTAAACAATCGTGACCAAAAATCATTGAAACGATTAGTAAAATATAATCGTCAAAAATCGAAAATAGCTAATAGAAATTGAAAATAGCTTTGATAAGGAAAGCAAACCTATTTACACCCGTACGATGAGACGAGAACTCAAAGGAATGAGGTTAAAGAGTTGTAGTGCAGCAAGAAAGTCTCTAGTTAATGTGACTGAACCGAAAAAAGAGACTGCAATATGCAAAAGAACATAGAGGTAGGACCTTTGAGCAATAACAATAAATCATGTGGTCAGATGATTCCATATTTACTCTCTTCCAACATGAGGATTGGATCAGGGCTTTTTTATTTTAAAGATTGTTTATAATTACTTTTCAAATGTTGTAAAAGTGATAATAAAGTATTTCATCTCACGCAAAATTCTTACCAGCGAAAGATAACTAATATTTTTGATTTTCCATTTTATTCAAACTGTTATGAATCATTTTATGAATTGAAACAAATTTAATATCCTTCACGTAGTAAAGGACTTTTGTAGAAATTATCGACTGATTTTATTTAGGTTTGTAATCAATTGTGTCCTCAAAGTTAACCCTTTAACACTTTCATTTACTTTGCTATCTAATAAGATGACCCCTTCTTTTTTGGAAAAGGAAGTCGTTTTCGCTCATCTAAGAAGACATAGAATATTTGAGACACTTATGGATTCTACCTTATTTTTGTGCCAAGTTATAAAGCTAATTAACAAATAAACTTTAATTTTTGAGTCTAAAAATGTGATAATTCAACGCAAATACATCGTAAGGGCACGTCTGTTAAGGGGTTACAGGGAAACAGGGAATACTAATCATGACTTTTTTTAATCGTTATAAGTTTTTGCATGAAGAGACTTGATTTCTTGAGACTCACGTTACGAAACATTTAAGAAGAAATTTGCAAATTTATTATTGTGGCAAATGTTTTTCAACAATTACTTTGCTCCTCTGTGTAATTTCGACTCAATAAATTGTATTCCTCAATATTTGAAACTAAAGAATTCTTTTCTTTCCCTTATTTCGATTTTCTAATCTCCTAGCAAAAAAGTTGGTGCTAAATGCATGTCTTATGGAAAAAGCAAGTATACAGTGTGTCAAAGAGCTCCACGTACAAACCTGTAGAGGAAATACAGAAAATCGACAGGATTCTTAATCGTATAGGAAAGCATGATCAGAAATGGATAGGTGACGGTATTCCCGACTTTCAATATCCTTGCATGCGGGTTCTGCATTGTAAACGTCGACTGACGGCGGTGAATATGAATCGTTTTACGAATGTCCTGTTGAGAGATACTTTCTTCGTGTATGGCCTACCTATCGGAAATGGACGTGGTGCTACACGGTAGTTTAAGAAAAGATTTTCCAACGGACCATGTACCAAATCACCAAATGTTGTCTCATTTGCATAAGAACCCAAATGAACATGGATCTCCACAGTGCCGATGCTGTGGCTTTCTCAATCTACACCAAGAACCGTTTTCAAACAGGATGATGTGGACCGAAAACCAGGCGCAAGTAAACGGGCGCCTGCCGCTGCAACAGGATCATCTCGAACAATTTTATGATTCGTTCTGCAGAGGCAGAGTTTGCATCCGTTTAATCTTCAAAGAGTCCAATTACTGCAGTAGGAATATCATCAACAGACTGTCGAGTTTCAACATTAGTTTCCTTAAGTTAGTGCGGCCGACCTGCTGTTTCCAGGTTTTGTTTTGCTCAGTTATGAGCCCTATTGTGAGAATTTCGGGGTTTATATCAAAATTCCTAAATAAAAGCCATCATGAAATTTGATAGAACATCTAATTTAAACCAATTAGCTGAAAATAAGAAAAAGCGTTTTTGTTATTTTTCTATCCACCATCTCCCCGACTTCTATGTTTTAATGTCTTTCGACGCAACCCTCGCTGCTGAGCGGCAGCAAATTACACTGTCAGATACTGTTCGTTTCAAAAACCCGAGAGTAGCTCTTTACGATTTTAATACATAAAGAGGTTATAGGCAAAGAGTAAGATGAAAGCTTTCCTGAAATGCTTTGTTAAGTCGTGACTTCCGTCCGATTAGGCATATTTTTTAGTTAGTTTAACAGCAAATCATTAAATGGAAAAAAATGTTTCTATATTCTGTTAAGTAAAATGTAAACACCTCTCCCTTCATTTTGTAATTTACCCCTGCTTTGATGAAATCCACTCCACCTGGCGCATGCGCAAGAGTTCGCTGTGGTTTCCGTATCTCAGAATGATCAGTGTGTTAATGGGCACACTTTTCCTTGTGTTGTTCATCCGGTTAGAGAAACACTTAAGCATGAGTAAAAGTGCCAAACACTGATTCTCATGAACAAGCATTAATCTGCGTCGTCGATTATAATAAAATAACTGGAAATTACCACTCCTTCTTTTAAAGCAATTTAAAAAAAATTATGTTCTTCAAGGCAGTGAGATGTCGTTTTCGAACTAACAGAAAATGATGATCTATTATCTCTTGTGCTCCGAGATAGGAAGAAAAATATCTACCTATTTTTTATTTTCGTACTTTTTAATGGGAAGCGAATTTAACAAATTGTAGAAGATTGTGTCTGTAAAAATCATACGAATTTCTGTTGCTAGTAGGATTTTTGATCCTAAAATCGTGTCGGGAAGAGAGCCTTAAAAAACTTCGACCTTTCTGTATGAAGCGTAAAGGTATTTGCCAATTCGCATTTATTTTGAAACGTTAGCAAATATGAGCATTATTTAGAACATATAAAGTTTTTTAAAGTAAAATTTTACATTATCCGCTTTTTCTAGGAAACTCTTATTGCTTGGTTTAAATTTTTATATCTAATCAACACACTTTGTTTTTGAAACAAACGATAATGTTTATATTTTTCAAATTATTTATTTACGTGTTTAAAAGAAAATGAGAAAGAATGATTTTCTTATGAAATTAATGGCGAATATTCAAAATTAAAAGCAAGGCCTTTATGATAGTAGAAATAAATATTTAAAAAAACACCTAAACGATAACACTCCGGTGACAATAAAGCGGGACATTCACGAGTACTACAATCCGCTTTTTTGGAAAATGGGATGCCAAACGCCTTCGTCAGTGTTAAAACCCGATCAAAATTGGCATAGACAGACGTCGAAGTTCGAATTGCAACGAGGTAGGTTATCGATTCGGCCCGTGCGGTCATAAAAGTGAAATATGATTCTTCGAGGCGGGAGATAAATCATCTGTTTATGTTTGAGAGCGTTTGGGAGGGAAAATATAAGTGGGAGTTGAGGTTAGACTGAAGAAATCATGGCATGGAGTAGAGGATGCTCTCTGAAGAAAGTGGAGATCCCCTGTGTAGAAGCTGGAGGATGGGTGGGAGTCACTCTGGTGGGGGTATTAGGGGGATCGAAGTGGCCGATAGTGCATTTTCGCGCCTTCGTGAATGATCCACCTAAATCGATCGACTTGAATCGGCTAAAACAAACCGGAATTTTATCAGGTGGAATGATTAGACTACTCGTGAATGACCAGCTTAAAATGTCATAGGCAAACGTGCAGGTTTAACAAGCAATGGCAACTGTTAGTCTTTTAAGGCATAACGGTGACATCAATTTGCAAAAATTTGCATAATGACTTCAAATTGTACATTTTAAATAATCGCGACGCCAACTATAACTGCTCATGGAAATTTCACTTTTTGAGTGCAAGCAATGTAAACACATTTTACACGTGTATAAGCGATGACAAAATCAAATTCTCAGCAGAAGTGCAAAATCATGCAATTCTTTCGATTATTGACTTGGCCAACTTAAAGTACAGCATCACATTACAACACCGCAAAAATTGGATTTTATTTCTATGAATTTAAATTCAAGCATGAATCACAATCAGAAGTAGTACTGGAATTAATACAAGATATAGTTTTTATATATATTGTGATTTTTATAGACTAAAAACAATTAAAATAAAAATATAACGGCATCTGAAAAATTCAAAGAAAATATAATAAATACACAGAAAGTATCGGGTGTGTGAAAAATTCAGCATCTCCCATGAAATCTTTGACAATAATTCAAAATTTAACTAACATAATGAAAAAATCTACCACAGGAGAAAGTAAAATAGAAATAAAGATATGAAAGAATCCTGCAGTTGGATTTTATCAAGGGTAACCCGCCCACAGGGATTCTAATATTCAATATTAGGATATTTTTCTGTAGAGGAATCTACACTGAAGTCTCAAATTTGATACCCATGTGACCCCAAATATCCTACACTGAATGAGTAAGTGAAAACTATCATTAAACACTGTAATTTGCCTTTAATACAAAAAAGTAGAAGAAAGAATGAATTAATTTTTGAATTATCCTCTTCAAACCTGAAGCTAGGAAATCTAATCGAAAAAATATTGACT
>BGPR01039606.1:0-14248 GCA_013235015.1 Araneus ventricosus
TACATTTTTTTTTTTTTTCATTTTAAGCCGAGTTAGAGTTTTTACTTTCTCGTACACGAAGTATACAAAGAGAAAATTGTAATCGTCAAAAAATTCGAACTCGAGATTTTGACGAATCTCCATGTTTTAGACCTCCCTGAGTCCGAAAAACACAATTTTGGAATTATGTCTGTCTGTGTGTCTGTGAACACGGTAACTCGAAAACTATTAGAGCTACAGGGATGAAATTTAGTATGTGGTCTTTAAACATAAGTTTTAGGTTTCTGTCAAATTTTGGACAAAATCCGTCCACGGGAAGTCTGTCTGTCCGCGGTCATGTGAACACTATAACTGAAAAACTTGAATAGCTAGATGAATAAAATTTGGTACACAGTTTTATCATCATGAATGTAGGTCCGTATAAAATTTTGGGCCAAATCCGCCAAAGGGTTGACTGTCTGTCGGTCTGTATAATCGCGTACTTGTAAAAATTACATCTCCTAAACCCTTTGGCTTAGATAAATAAAAATTGGTATGACGTTTGCTAATGTTAATTATAGGTCTGTGCCCAAATTTCGTTTGAATCGGTAACGAAAAAGGCGTTCAAATTGCATAATTAATTTTTCTAATCCGATTCTCCATACGCATGCGTACTGGTAGCAATCTCTGCGCATGCGCAAGCTAACGAACGAGGTCTTCTCCTGTTTTCTCCTCTGCACACGGAGCTTGTGCATTGGCTACTGTTTGATAGAAAATAAATATTGCTAACTTTTAATACATACGCATCTCTTTCAATATGATTTTTCACCTAAATATTTTACTATCACTATAATCTACAATGAAAAACCTTCTGATAGTCATTGAATTCTGGGTTACAGTAGGTTCGATTTTTTTATCCACGCAGGGGGAAGGGAAATGACAAATGTTTGAGAAGTATACGAGAAAGTTTAGGGGAGGTCACTCCCGCTGGTTTTATTTGAATTAAATCCTAAAATTTTTAAAATTAGATTATTATTGTTATACATTTTGTAAAAAAAAAATAACGGGGAGGTGTAGTTTGCTTACGTAATTATAAGAGGGGGGTTTTTTTTTTTTTTTTTTTTTTTTTTATTGGGGGGGGAGGGGGTCAAAAAATACCAAAAAATGCTTACGTAATATTTGAACGGCCCCTTTAATTCTTTATTTACAGTTTTTTTTTATCGAAATGTAATGGCATATTGAGTTTCAGGGGCATTAAAGTTTTTTTTTACCCGATTGAAACGAAAATTGGACAATTAGGGTTAAAAGACCACATACCAAATTTCATTTATCTAAGTCGTTGCGTTTAGGAATTATCGTGTTCACAAGCATGCGATTACAGAAACCAACAGACAGTTAACGCGTCGAGGGATTTCGTCCAAAATTTAATACGGACCTACATTCCTAATTTTTAAAACTGTGTACCAAATTTTATCTATCTAGCTGTTTAAGTTCTGAAATTATCGTGTTGATATGAACCCTAACCTACAAATTCTCCTTGGACGGACTTTATCCAAAAATTGATCGAAATATACTAATTTTGTATTAAGTCCATATAAAAGATTCCTTCTTTCTAACTCTAACCGTTGTTGAGTTATTGTGTTCACAAACATAATTCCAAAATTGTGTTTTTCGGACTCGGGGAGGTCTAAAAACTGGAGATTCGTCAAAATCTCGTGTTGAAAAATTTACGATCAACGATTATAATTCTTTCTCTTTGTATACTTCGTTTACTAGAATGTAAAAAAGATCAAACTTTTTTTTCCTATCAATTTTACGAAAATGCGCTAGCTACGAAGTAAAATATTATTGAATTTTTTTTTCTACAGACAATTTTTTGCAAACTTCGCAAAATCAAAGAATAAGGAGAAAAATTTAACACCTATTCGAAATTAATCAGGTGCCTTTTCACAATTTATAAATGTCTTGGACGTTATCGGTGTGATATTCAAAAACATTTTTGGGCCTTTTCATACCAAATATAAAGGAAATTTAACTAACTTAAAACTGACACTTTACTGTTTTTCTTAAAAAATAAAATTATAGATCTAATTCAAATATATCATACAGCTTGGAAAATAAATAAGAGTCTCATTATTATCCATTAAAGTTCAGAATGAAAATAAAAACCTGTATATAAATCAGAATTTTATTTAAAAAAATTATACTTTACAAATCACAGCACACACACAAGATATTGTGATAAAACACACTGTCTAGCATGTGACGGTGGAGTTTGGAAATAATTCAATGCCTGAGACTACTATTATTATTAGAAGTACTGTCTTCAAACTCGTTAATAACGTGTCGGGATGCATTATAGGTTTGTAACACATATTAGTGGATTCTTGTCTCATAGCATCTATTAAAATTCAGCTCGCAATTGGCATAAGAGCTACCAAAAGCAATGTAATTCAGGCATTTAGATTTGATCACTTAATGAAGAATGCTTATCAGCAAAACTATAACGCTCAAGGAACTAGTGCATAAATACAGTATCATTGAAGTAAGCATTGATATTTTCTTAGAAATGGTTTTGTGTTCTTACATTTTAAAAAAGAAATAAACATTTTCACTGACTATTGAAATAAACTTAAACTGCAGATGTTATCAGACTCTTAATAAGATAACTAAAAGTCTGTTAAGATCATTAGTTGATATTATTCTTTACGTTTCCATGTAAACCAAAATTTTCTCTAACAAAAATACAATATTTTAAAACATAAAAAATAAAATTTTCATCCCTTTTCTTTAACATTTGTTTCAATGTTTGTTCAGAGTGAGCAAAAAATAAATTGAATAATAATTATTTGAAAAAATAATTGTTTTTTTTTTCGGAATTTATTTCATTTTGATGAATTTAAAAGAAATTCTAAGTAGTGTAATATAGAAAACTCATCTAGAAAAAAAACTGCTATAGTTTTAAAAAATCACACCTAAACCTTAGTTATTTTTTTTTCAATTCAATGTTATATAACGAAATAAACAACCCCCCTCTTTTCTTATCACCCCAGGCTTCTCAAATTTTTCTATGCTTGAATGGGGTATTGAAAGAGATTGGGCAACAAAATCTATTTTACTTAACAATTCGATTAAAACATTGATGCATTGAAATAAAATCTTATATAACATAAGTGTATTACGAGAAAACACTTGAAACATAATACAATTTCAATCCAGGCTGACAAACATTAAACCGGACTTATACAGAATCCAAATTCGGACACACACAACTAGAAAAAAAAATCCAAAACTGACCTTCTTTCTGAAAGAAGACCTCAATGCAGATAGCGTTAAAATGCCCCAAGCTATAGGGGTGTGGGGTCTTGGATCCTGTGGTATCTCTAATTTGCAGTAAGTACATTCTTATCAGCACTCATTGTGTCGACCGCTACCCTACCCAGCTAATCAATCAAAATGTCAAACCACGGAAGGGGGTAGAAATTCGGAAAATTACGTTCATCTCGCTTTAGAGACAGTTCACAAGAGACGTATATTTCAGTGCTGACCGCTTTCGGCGTATCTCTGACCACACGTTGAAATGCGTGTTATCCGCTTATGGGATAGTCCAAGGTCGACGTAGAAATACGTGTGAAACGCTCAGAGGGTTAAAACACCAAGAGTGTACAAATACCAGGATACATACGATAAATATCAAGTTCATTCGAAAACCTGTTAAAAGCTCTATAAAACTTGTACAAAAAGAACCTGTTAACATAATTAAATCTTAAATATACATTTGGAAAAAAATTTTTGTTCCTTAAAGATCTGGCAATTTCAGCGAAGTTAATACAGCTCAGTATATCATTACAATCGATCGAAGCATTAATGACTTTATAAATGAAGAGAACGCAAAAACCAGTACGTCTGGAACATAATATAGACATATTAAAGATATCAAGTAGACGTGAAGAAGATACATCATGAAAGAAAAATCCATTTTTCTTGTAAAGTAAATATCACACAAAGTTAGTTTGAACTCACTCAATAAATTCAAATTTATTTCGGTAATTGAAATACCAGATAATATTACAATATTCCAGATTGCATCGGACATTAGTGTCGTACAATACTCTCAAGGCAAGTTCACTGGAAAATTCATAGACATAGGACTTAAAATAGCAATGGGTAGATAATTTTTACAATCCTACGCATCGTCTTTTTAGAAAACAGGAATAATCCTTGTTTGCTTCCAGATATGAGGAAATACATTTTTCTCAACGAACGGTTGAACAAAATAAGATGGGGGATAAATGAAAAACTCTGCGCATCCCTTAATAATAAAAGTAGGAATGTTATCCACACCAACAGTTAGAAAAGATTTTAATTCCCTCATCGCATATCATCATAAATAACGCTGTCGACCCACGTAGTTGTTCTTGAAATCGTCATTTTTGTCATAGTCTTTGTCAGGCTTGAAAACAGATTTTAAAAAATCAGCAAAAGCATTTGCGATATCGCCATCACATTCAAAACGTACCTTATTATAGTATAAACTTTTAGGTGAATTGATGTTTTCATTTGTGAAACAAAGCCAAAATTTTTTAGGATCCGAAATTGGATTAGTTTCCGTGAGCCGCAGGTATCTGTTGTTCTCCTTTTGAACATAATAATTCAAAGCAGAGCGCAAAGTTCTTAATTTATCAACTGAATCAGGATTTTCACCTTTTAAAGCTAACCTACGAACCATGGCTTTTCTTTTTAACTATCTCCTAGTTTCAATTGAGTTCCGGAAGGAAAATCTCTTAGTAGCAATTTCTCTCAAAGGAATGGTTCGGCTGAAGACATAATTCATACAGTTATAAAAGCTAAAAACTGCATCGTCGCTTTCAATAAAATCAAGCCAAAGATTCCAATCGATCCCACGGTTACGAACACCACATAGTTAAAAAATCATATCTAAAGGTATTAACATTCCTCTTTTTGAGGTGCACAACAACAAAACATACGGAAACTGACAGAGCAGGATGATGTTTGTCCTCGGGAACCAAAGGACTATATTATTACAATTAAAAGTATTGTTAAATTATCCTAAATAATAAAGATTCATAAATTTGGATAATTCATTAACAATTGGGTTCTTGTGATCACAAAAACGTCATATATTGATAATCATATATAGATAAACTAAAATTAGCACATATGAAAATATAATCACCAAACCGGAATATTTCAAAACAATAAAAAAAAATTCTACATACGTCTAGCCACAAGAGGAAGGCGGAAATTAAACAACAAAAAAAGCATTTTTTGCTTCTGATTTAATTTGATTGAAATCCAGACAGCCTCGTGATGGAATCCAGCAGATCCAAAATAAAGGGAGAAAAACACTTTTTGATAAAGCAAAAATTGGATAAGGAACCGCTGTCCATTCGGAATATCAGGTATCTATCGTCGAAAAGTTCCAAGGAATCAATATTTTTAGAAAGCCATGTCTAGGAAATTGAAATAACATCTTCATCGTCAGAAGCCACAGAACTGAAAAAATCAGCAGTTATTAGTGCGAAGACCACGTACGTTCTGATAAAACAAAGAAAGTCATTTCGAGACTGGGGGAGTTGAGGAATTCGATTCAGGAAGATTGTTGATGTGTTATTATCTGGTACTTCAAAAACCTATTTATCACCAGGGACAATATTGGTTTTAGGTTCGCCTAGTGTTGATGTTTGTTCTAAATGCTTGGAAATGAGTGAGAGGAACAAAGCGACTGCGATTGACGAAGAGAACCAGACATTTATAATTGAATCTTCGCTACAAAAAAAGCGAGATGCGTGTTTTTTTTTCTTAGGATAGAAAAGACGGAGGATATAATTATCTTACACTTTGATTGCCGAAAAACTTTTCCTAACAAAAAACCTTGTCGTGTTGGCAAATTCTAGCAGATAGCTGTGTCTATATAACGCCATCATCGTACACGTCTCATCTTTTCCAACAATTAAGTAAGCATATACAATTGATGGGACATAAATTCCCAAAAGCTTCCAATGAAATTCCATCACATTTGTTCCACTGGCTGCAGAATACATAGGTGTTAAGGTCCTCATATGTATGACTGATAGGTGTGGAGGCCTAAGCATTAAAACCACACCGATGATTATGCATACATGTTGTTGGCTATTCAACCTAAGAAGATAGAGTTCCCAAACCAGAACATTCATTTATTCCCCCAGACCGTGTGCTTGCAAGAATTGAAATGAAAAGAAAAATAAATTCGTCGTTGAGAAGAACTTTTTTTCTGAAAGTGCGGCAGTTTAAAATTTAAAGACAGATAATTTCGATTATGATTGGATGAAAATAAACAGCATTTTCTTAAAATAACCTGCAAGATGGCGTTTCAAATTCGTTCCGACACAAAATTTTTTATAACGAAACAAAATAATAAAATATTGGTGAAAAGACAGGCTTTTCAAAAATCTGAGGCATGTGAGAGAAAATAAGTTGTGAAGAGAAGGAAAATATCTCTACCAGTAAGCTTCGAGTCGTGATTCCAGGATTAATCGTGAACCGTCTAAAACTCTGTAATATTGTACAAAATTACGGACGTTGTGTTATGAACTAAATTGAAAGTGTTGACTAATAGGTTTTCTGCAGAAACATTTTACAATCTGAAGTTCAAGGACATGAATAGAGGGGAAAAAATCGTCAGGAAAACGCAGAGAATATTTAGTGAGATATTGCAGAAAAAATGGCTATGAGAATATGAATTTTTTTATGATTGAAGTTATTTTTATGGTAAAAATATATACCTCTTTTTTAAATAATATTTTACAAAAATAATTATGTCTTCCGTTTTCAATAAAATTTTGCTTATTTATTTATATTTCAGGTAGCTGCAAAAATGGCCACCTGCAAAGGAAAATTTTAAAGATATGGGAAGACATAACCAGCTTGATGTCACATTAAAATAAATTTTATACTGAATCACCCTGCCAAAACTCCGTCGGGTTTCATAGGCCTTGGATCATGTTTTCATAACAAAACACACAGGAAATTACATTTTCTTTAATAGGAAATATTTGTTGTGCTGGTGTACAGAATATTAAGTATTAAACATTATCTTCCTTCTGGGCTGTGCATTTAAATGAGGAAGATCAATGAAAGCTTGTACTTCCAAATTATTCATGAAAAGATTGGATTTACTATTCAAAATTATCTGAATTCGTCTGTATTTAGGTAATAATACATTTCTGTCTCATTGATAAACATTTCAAAGAAGTTTGAACCCATTATACAATTTTTGCTTCATCAAAACACTCGATTCGTCTTATCACGATGTTGTGTGAAAGATCTCGTATTTTGGAGTTCCATTTACACTATGTTTTACACAAGTTCCATTTTACACTATTTTTTAATTGAAGCCATCTTACCGTTTACTACAACATTTTATCTCCAGACTTCTAAATGCAAAAATATAGATGAATTGTCTAATTCCTCTCAGAATTCGACTTATGATCAGTAACTATTTCAACATAAACCATTTCTTTATATTCTTTTGTAATCGATTCTTAGTTAGTTGATATTTCAGCTAAAAATAAGCTAGTATTTCCATTTCATATTTGTAATTCGAATAGCGATAAATTGTCTCGATTCATCTGTTCTATTTAGCATCCAACTTTATCGGCTAGCATTAACAAATGAGGAGAAATTCTTGAAATACCTGTGGTCAGCAAGTAAATGACCTTTCAAGCAGCTACTGTGAATCTGGAAGGTTTTCGTTGAAGGGTTAATTTTCTGTAAAAAACACTTGTTTCCTCCCGGGTTTAAAGACGCAAAATGTCATATAATGTTTCGACACTGTACTTATAAACATTAACATTCTCAGACATTATAAAAGTTCCAAAAGATTTCGGAGATGCGAAGTTCTTTTTACACCATTTTAAATTGTAGCCATCTTACCATTTACACCAATTTAACTCAGACTTCTGAATTCAAAAATATTTTATCAGTTGTCTAATTCCTTTCAGAATCCGACATATGATCTATAACTAGTTGATTCTTAATTAGTTGATATTTCAGCTAAAAGCTTTGCTAGTCTTTCTATTTCATATTCGTAATTCGAATAGCGATAAACTGACACGATCTATCTGTTCTATTTAGCAATCCAACACAGTTACACAAACGCGCGCATCGGCCTTGACAGGCCCGACCTCCTGTTTTCTGAAATAACAAATGAGGAGAAAATTCTTGGAATTCCTGTGGTCAGCAAGTAAATAAACTTTAATGCATCTACTGTGAATCTCGAAGTTTTTCGTTGAGTGGTTAATTTTCTGTAATAAATTATTCCTGCCTCCGGGCCTTGTAGGCCCGATGCGCGTACTCCCGAGTTAAAAGTGCAAATTGTCATATAATGTTTCGACACTATTTATATAAATATTCATATTTTCAGTCATTATTAAAGTTCGAAAAGATTTTTCGGCTTGATAATTTTATCGGGTTAAAGTTCAAATGTAAAATAGTTATACCATTGCGAAAGCTACTATGGAATCGCTTAAAGAATCAATGAAATTTCCACCAATTGCGCTATGGAAAGGGGCCGCTTAGATATATGTGACCAGTAGCAGTACATTCTTCTGACGAATCCAAATACTTATTGACCATCATTGACAATTATTTTTAGTGTATTATTGCTCATTTTCTGAAATATATCCATACTTTTGTCTGTTCACAATATATTTATTCAACCCAAAAGAAACGGGAACCGAGAAAAAAGGGAAAAAAATTGTACGACATGATGAGCATTTTGAAGATCTACAACAATAGTATAAATATAATACAAGATTTTATTAGTTCATATGCAAAAGCGAAAATAATATTTTAAAATATTTGAAATTCTTAAATAATTTAAATCAGATTTGATGAATGTTTTGAAAAACATTTTAAACTTACTGTTCTTATATCGAGGGTCTTGAATAATAGGTATTTTGAAGAGAAAATTTATTTTTTTCCTTATGATCTTGTCAAAATTCCACAATTTAATAAATAAAAAATAAAGATATCCAGAATGTATACTATGTAAAAAAATTCCATTCATCCAGACCAAAGATCCAACATGGCGTCATTTAGGTTGGGTTCCGTTGGAAAGGACAGGACTCAAAGTAGTTAATTCCGATTTCCCCAAATGGGGCGCTGCCATTTTTCATCACACGCATGCGTAGATACTCTGAGTCATTTCCTCCTTAATTACACCAATAAGTTAAGAATATTACCGAGCCCGAGTCGTCTTAAGGCAAATATGGAGATATTGCGAAAAGCATTGTAACATTGACGTTTTCATATCATATACGAAAGAAACGGTAATATCTCTAATTTTCATTTACCAGCCCAGAAATAAAACTCCAGACCTAATATTAAAGAAAGGATATTAAACGAACACTCAGAGCTGTCGGATTAAAATTTCGAAATTTTATATAGAATTTTTTCCAAAGTTAAAAGTGGTACTAATTATTTTACAAATTTTCAAATCTTAATTCCAATCTATGCAAAAGATGATTTCTCATTTTGACCTAAACCTTATATATTCCTGTTTGTAAAGCTATCTAAATAATAATTTTTTTTCAAATATGAATACAGAGTTTACAAACAATCCGTACACACCTCAAGAAAGCGGAAAGTATAAGCTGATTTTAAAGTGGGGCACTTCATGCACGTTCATTATTTTCTTGGCATAGAAAAACAATTTAGTAGAAAAACTCCCCTTCAAGCGGCACTGTAAGGAACCCAGCAGAAATGCAAATTACGCCGTGACTAATAAACCTGCACAACCTAACAATTCAATTTACGATTACTTTAGTTGCATTCCAAGCAGTTTATCAGGGTCCGGTTCTTGAACGAGGCTGTGGTATTTTTCACCAAGCTCTACTAGTCTATAAAAGAGGCTGCCGTATTAGATTGTGCAAATGTTTCAGCTTTTACAGGCAGAGTACGGCTTCTGGAAATTTTCGTCATCATCTTCTACAATCTATTGCTTTAACATCATCGTGTTATTATTACAGCTGATTAAAATTTTAAGGAATTATGGGCTTCATAAAGGAGGTTGAAAACTTTCGGGAGCATATTTGTACTTGTCAAAGCAACATCTACGAAGGGTAGGTGATAAAGCAGAAAGGTTACTAGGTTCTGCGACAAGTGCCAGAAGACTTAAAATTTCTAGGGACTGAAAAATGCGCAATTTCAAATACAAACATATGGAATTTGATGAGGGAAAATTTCTGTATGTTACAGATGTTGCATCTAAATCTGAAGATGTATGTTGAAAACTCAGAGAGATAGTAGTAGATTATAATAGATCAATGGGAGGAGTTGATAAGTCTGATCAGTGCTTATCATACTATCCTTCAACCAGAAGCAGACAAAGAAAATACTACAAAAAATATTTCGACATTTACTTGACCAGGCTCTATGGAATGCTTTTGTGCTCTATAAGAAAAAATGGAGGAGATCTAAAGCATGTAGCTTTTAGAATGAAATTCATCGAAAGATTATGTGAAGAAGGAAGAGGTTTACCCTCAAATAAAGTATCAAAGAGTATCGAAAACGTAGCGAGATTGACGGGAAGACATTTTCCATCTTTAATTACTTCGACAGGAAACAAAAAGTACTCTGCAAGAAAATGCGCCGTGTGCTGCTCAAAAACAAATGGAAATGGAAAAAGGGTACGAAGGGAAACACGGTTTGAATGTGAAGTTGGCTTATGCGCTGCTCCATGTTTTCAGATCTACCATACACAATCTGTTTTTTAAATTATCCTATTGCCTTACATGTAACATTTTACATTATATTTCAGTGGTTGAATGCTCTAAAAGTTTTGCACAGTGTCACATTTATATTTTAAATACTGAATTTATGCACACGGTTTGAATGTGAAGTTTTTAATGTTGGTTTATGCGCTGCTCCATGTTTTCAGATCTACTAGACACAATCTGTTTTTTAAATTATCCTATTGCCTCACATGTAAACTTTTACATTATATTTCAGTGGTTGAATGCTCTAAAAGTTTTGCACAGTGTCACATTTATATTTTAAATATTGTGAATTTATGCATTTTTATAAATTTCCACTCATAAGTTTGCTATATTCTGAGCACAAACATCAAATCCTTATTTATAAAATTTTAAGTTTTTGTAGGTTTTTTTCATGCTAATATTTTCATCTTCAAGATTTCTGTAATGAAAGAAAATAAATGCTATAAATAGTTCTATTTATTTTTTCAGTTTTCAAAGAATGTGCGCAAACTGTTTCTAAATATTAATTACTTTTAATAACCGTTGATTTTTTGTAAACGATTTTTAGTAAAAAATAAACAACAATTCTATGCAATGTTGTATGTGTTATATCTATTTTTCAGAAATTGCATTATGCTTAGAAATTCTTCCAGAATGCATTTAATTATATTTAACTTCTTTACTATTTTTAACAGCGATATCAATTGTATATATACAAAACTGCGTTACCTGCTAGGTAGTAACTTTCATGCATGAAGGTGAATTTGGAAAAAATATATATAAGAAAATGTTTTTTTCTCTCGGATCCGAGGAAAAAGACAAAAAAGAATTAAATTAAAATATGAGAAAAGCGTTAAAAAACGCTTGTAATAAAATGCAGTAAAAAGGGGAAAACCATATTTAACAGCGAAAATATCTTATAAAAGTAAATTTCTATCATCAAAATGCGCTTAAATGAGCAAATATATAAAAGTAAAAAAAAATAATAATAACGGTCAAAAACGCTTTTACTAAAATTCACTCTAAAAATTTAAAAAAATGAATTAAAAAATTCTATCCAGAGGTTTTCAAATTTACTTTTGGCTAAATAATAAAAACGAAATTCTATATGAATGGACACCAATTAAATTTACCTTTATAAAGAAACTAGCTATAATGCCGAGCGTTGCTCTGGATTAAAGTACTTTTAAGTGTAATGATTTTAATGCAAAAACTATTTTTTAATATAAAATTAAAATACACAAAATTCTTTTATCGTCTGAAACGTTTTTACTTGTTCATTTTCAAGTTTTGCTCATTAATATTAAAGTATAAGAAAGGGTTTGACGAATTTTTTGGACAATTAATTAAATAGTTAATTTTTAACTTTTAAAAAGTATTAAAATAAACCAGATCAATAGTTGTTCCTGATATAAATTATGAATCTTCTGCTTTAAACTTTTGCTTAGTGTTCTTCCAGAATTCTGTGAATGTGTTCTCGCAATAGCTCTTCGTTTGTATTCTTGTTCTTCAACAATAAAAAAGTGTTTTTACAAATTGTAAATTTAATACACAATGTAATTTTTTTAAAAAATTTGAAATGAGAGCAACAAATTGAATGGAAATGAATTTTGTGTCACTGCAAATATTGTTTTTAGAACTTTAATATGGACGAGTTTTAGGATTTGCTTACTTACAGTAAAAACCTTGACTTTATCTGCCTTTGAAGATCCGTTGACTTAGCATTACACCGAAAATACGTATTACAGGCACGTAAACAAACCAGAAAATTCGTCCATTCTATGAAGATAGTTATTGTGAGATATTTTCGAAAGATATCGCGGAAAAACGCAAAATCTTGCTTAATTTTTAATTAACTAAAGTTTTAATTAACTTTTGTTCTTTGAAAAGTTGACTATGATATTCCACTTCTTATATTAAATATTTACAAAAATGAACAGATATAAAGTAATATTAGTTAAAAGTCCCACCATTGCCTAGCAACGAAGTATCTATAAATTTGCTTCATTTCAAAATCATTTACATGTAATCAAGTTATTAAATTTAAAAAATAATAAGGGTCGGGGGAAAAATTACACACCTAGAATTAGTTTCATTGAAAAGGTAAAACTTTGTAGTTTAAGATGGTATAAAATAATTTTCGGGAGATAAATTGCCCCGAAGTTACTGCGAAAAAACGATTTCGGTTATTTTCAAATTAACTGACTGTTTAATTAACTTTTGGACATCGAAATGTTGACAATAATGTTCCTCTTGTTTTAAATGATAAGTTTGCAAAATTTGGCTCTAATAGGTACAGTGGCTTAGAAGATACACATATCTACATAAATACCCATAATTAGTTTTATTTATATTAAGATACTAGCTGATATGCCCAGCGTTGCTTGGGATTAAAATGCTTTCATATATTATATATATGAAAGTATTTTAAGGTGATTAATACTTCTTATTATATTTTTTAATATAATAATATTAAGGTGAAAAATACTTTTATATAAACTACTGTAATGCACAAAATTCTTTTATCGTCTTAAACGTTTTTTAATTGAAATGAGAATATCAATTGGACCGTATGATTTTTAAAATTTGCCAATAGCTAATTTTCACCATAGGTAAGGTTTAAAATAAAGGTTTTAATAAACGTTTTGGGACAAAAATTGAAAATTTTTCATAATTATAAAGCAAAAAAATAAATTAAATAAATAGTTGTTCCTGATAAAAAAAAATTAATCAACTCTGTGAATTGCCTTCTTTAAAACTTTTCTTTAAGTGTTCTTCTAGAATTCTGTTAATACATTCTGGCAACAGTTCTTCGTATGTATTCTTGTTATTTAACATTAAAAACCAGGCAAATCCTTTGCAGCTGCAACTAGAAATGATAACAAAATTTTAAATAATCCCACTTTACCAGGCGCCCGCGTCGCCCCCACCCCGTCCGGCGAAAACGTAAACAAACCTCACACTACCCTCACACCGTCAGGTCAAAGAATAATCAATCACCCCCTCCAACTGTTAGTCAAAAGCTCCCCCCACCTGCTAGTGTTACCTTCCCTTCCCTCGAAATGGGAGGATTGCATGAAATCATGCAATCTCGCATTGAATCTCGATGCATGAAGTCTCGCGAATGAAATAAATAAAATCTTTCAGGAAATTCAAAATATCCCAGAGCTCATTAGACGAATGCTGGCAGCGGATAGCCCCCTGGGAGAAGCTTATGATTCTTGCCAAGGCGCTTCGGCCCAACACTGTAACACTGGACTAAGTGAACACCAGAAAAGATCACGACCTGCCAATCTTCAAAGCTTATTATAAAAGAAAATAAATAAATAATAATAATAAATAATCTATTAAAAACTAGATGCCAGTACCATCACTGCGATTCATAGCACCCCAAATTAAGTCCTACTTGCTCTCCCCTCCCCGCCGGACATGACTTTCAAATCAGAGGTGAGATCTCATTCCTTAAATTCATTTATAAAACTGATGATATTAATAAGTCACCAATACCAATATGCGAACTCGACTGTTTT
>BGPR01039607.1:0-14248 GCA_013235015.1 Araneus ventricosus
GTCATTTTGACCCCAGATTGTTAAACACTTACTCTTTATTTTATTGGCTATTTGTACAAAAATAATATATGATCAAAGTATAAAAACATTTTTTCATAAAAATAACTTTTAAGACACAAATGCGAATTTTAATAAGAAAAAGGAAAGTTGAACTTATATCCTTTTTTTCTCCTTTTCTATATTCTTTTCTTCTCCGCTGAACACGTTCGTTCGCTTCCATACCACTAACGTGAAATTAACCTGAAACGTCAGCACATGCACGGGTCAATTTGACCTCAAAGCCTCCAGTAAAAAGTGAGAAACAACGTTTCACCGGTTTTGGCCTTCTTATCCTCTTCTTCTAGCTCCCCTATGAAGGTACAGGAAGGAACAGGGGCAAGTGTTTAGAAATTCCAAGAATTTATCAAAAGAGAAAGAGTGGGATCTAAAAGACACCATGCGTGTACTGACGGGTTGAAGGATTTTATTTAAATTTCGTCACAAGCCAGCAGTGAAATCAAGTTATTGTACATATGTATTAAAAGATTTCTGTTATCCGTCTGTTCGGTTATCCGCCACAGCCCTGGTCCGGACGGTGAGGGTTAATCGAAGTTTTACTGTATTCCAATTTTCGAACATTTCATTTTTACGAATGCTTTTGGTAGTTTGTACAAATGCGTAAAATTTTTAGTCCACTGCACTGATATTAAAAATTCTCCTTTTTAACCCGTTAATGTTTAGCGTTTAAGGGCGCTTCTAAAAGTGCAACAAAAACCCACAAGAATAATTTTTTCAACATAAATTTTACAAAAAATGTATTTTTAAGTATTCGTTTCTTTTATATTCAGTCGATGGCAGGACGTATCAAGTGTTCGGTTGATAATATAGCCTTTTTATTTTTAAATGAGTCTCGAAAGTAGTTTTTGTAGTGTAAAGAAGGAAAGGGCAAGTTTGTTCTTCAATTATTTATCAATTATTTTACAAACTAGAAAATCACCCGTCATGCTATGAGGGGTACAAATTGCCTCTTCATTCGAGAGATTTCCTGACAAATTCGACGTGTTTAAATAGATATGTATACGAGAGAAATGTTTAACATTGATTGAAAACAAATAAAATAAACCTGTCTTATGACAGGAAATATTTTTTTTATTTACATATTTCTTTATTCAGGAAACCTCTTGGTAAACAACATTCCGTGTGAGGTATTTTTCGTTGTTTAACAATTTTCCTTCTACTTTAGATGTCTAATCAAAACAAAGCACTTCTCTGCTTGTCAAACGTTGTCAAAAAATATTATCAAATTACATCATCGGGATTGCAATAAACGCATCGTGGCGTCCAAACTATATCACGCTCATGATATACCACTGACGTAATTTACTACTTTCTATTAAAAAACGGAAATAAATTTGAAATATTTGATTAATATAATTTAAAATTTCTCGGGAACTATTGACCATAGCGAGATAAATTTTATATCAATCGATAGCAAATTCTATTTCGCTATTTTAGAGCTATTAAATTTGAAATTAGAACGACTATTACTATTTTAAATTTAAAATTACTGAAATTTAGGTTCTCTAACGATGAAATAATGCTGTTTAACGTCTCGCAGTGTTATGGAGCGAGTTTTATTGTTGATGCCGTCAGAGCGTTACTGAGAGACAGATCTGGGCTATTATATTAGTAATATATTAGTAAATTGAAAGAATTTTTTTTTCATTTTGGAATTCCTTATACGTAGGTAGTTCAAAAAGTAAGGTAACAAGGCTCTCACTAAGTCTAAAGTAAAGCTGTCACGGGTGCAAAAATTCCCTGTGCGAATTAATTTCCATGTCTAAATAGAATAGACGAACACAGCATTCAAACACCACCGGTATAGTACCGATCTAGTTTCTGTTAGAAGATGGCGGTTTTGACAGATACATGGTCAGCGATTTAATTGCGAAGCGTCATAAGGTTTCTGCGTTTAAAGAAAACATCTCCAGCTGAAATTCATCCCCAATTGGTCGAAATTTACGAAGCCAGTGTAATACCACGAAAACAGGTGTGGGAACACTATTTCCTTTCATGAAAACTGGTGTGCATAGCTATCGAGCACGTCTACCACAGAGACATTGGAACACCACCCTCCCTACAGCCCGGATCTCACACCAAGTGATTTTCATCTCTTCGGACAGCTGAAGAAGCACCTGGCAGGTCGCTATTTCAGAACCGATGCCGAAGTTCTGGAAGCCGTCGTTAAGTAGTTCCGCGACCTGGGACCTGATTTCTTCTATGGTGGTTTCGATAGATTGGTTTACCGATGGCACAAATGCTTAAACAACTATAGTAACTATGCGGAAAAGTAATATGTACAGTGCCTTTCTACCTTTGTATATCTATTTGTGTGTGTGTGTGTGTGTTGTGTGTGTTGTGTTGTGTGTGTGTGTGATTTCGAGAATAAACCTTTTCTCTCAGAGGACTTGTTACCTTACTATTTGAACCACCTATGCAATTCTGGATTTTGAAAATTTTCTTTTGATTAAATAGGGGCGCCAGGCTTTGTAAAACAAATTTTTCAAGCAAGAGTTTTTTTAGTAATTTTCCAATTTATTTTAGGACATGCATTATTAGTATACAAAATACAGGGTGGTCAAAAATTATTGGAACCATTTCAAAAGTTAATTTAAAGAAAACTAATGATGTTTCAACTACGGTTTTTTTAAAAAATGAGATCGGATTTAGAAAATTTTTTTTCAGATAGGTAATGCGCCATTACGGTGGTCTGAGTGGTCGTAAATTATTTCACATCTCTCATATTTGAGGGCCATTGTCTGCGAAACTATTAAAGCTAGAAGGAAAATAAAAGCATGCATTTGTAGGGAATTTCACGCTCTTTAATTTGTTAAATCAATCAATTGCAATTCCAAAACTGAATAGTTTTCGAGATATTCAAGAAAAACTAAAATGTAAAACAGAAAACACACATCGGCTTCTGCTGATTGGTAGCCATTTGAATATGGAGATCTCTCGCTGTAGCAAATTTAGAAAGCCGTAATGGTACGCCACCTACCTAAAAAAACTTTTTTATTTGCTCTCCCATTTAAAAGAAAACACAGTTGTAACATTATTAGTTTTTTATATTAATTTTTGAATTGTATCCAAAAATGTATGACCACCTGTATTATTGAAAAAATGCGACTTGAACATTAATGGATTAATATGCGAAGAAAAATTATAAAAACTTTGAATTAAGTGAACTGAATATTAATTGCAGTCTAAGCAGTTCCGTGATTTTGCATCGTTTACATTTTATCAGACACATAAACAAATTTTCTTACAACCTTGAAACTCATAGTATCATATCGTACTCGTATATCATTGCATTCCTTTGCGCAATGTTCAAAATTAATGCAACTTGTTAAAGTGATTCCGGAACTACAAACCAACACACTTCTTTCGCAATACTATAGGGAGAAAGTACTACAAAAACGTGAAACACACCCTCACACAATTAAAAGAGGGTCACACCCTTAAAAGAAATTGCTAATTCTGATTCATTGCTTATTCCTCCCACATATTCCGAGAATTACTACTGTAAATTATCGTCTGATAACTCTGCACTGCCATATTTCACTTGCTTTTATTTAGTTTCTGGACCTTGAAGATATGAATCTTCTATGAAATATTCTTTCCGGGATTTTATCTTACTATACCTTTTTTTCTCTTTCCGAGGAACACAACAATCGATGGCCACCTTCGTGACGTCACAATCAACAAGTGGGCGCGACCAATAAACATCGCCCCTGAGAAGTTGGGGGACGCATGCGCAGTTCTGAAAGTTCCACGGAGAGAAACTTTATATATATTCTATTTAGTGACGGTTTTTCGCGCAGTTTTATTATCTATCTTTGGCGTTTTGTGGTAGTCTGGTTTGTTTTAGTTAAGAGACGGAAATTTACTTACAGTACACCTAGTGCCAAAAACTATTTGAGGAAACTGTTCTTTCATAAACTTCAACTTTGCATATTTCTGGTTTGAGGTAAGTGCCAATTATTTAATTTTTCTGAACTACAACTTGCAAAACTTTGGAAACAAAAAAATTGTTTATCGAATTTTGTTAAGAGATATTTTTGGCGGGAACAATAAATAACGAAGATATCTCTAATTATTATCTCTATTATCCTATAAAAAATTAAAAATGATTTTATTTAAATATGTATATTCTTGTGCATATTAATGGATTGAAATCATCCGTAATTACACAATTCTTTGAATTAATTCTTGTGAAACTTCAGAAAAAAACAAAAACCCCGAAAGATTCTCTTTGGTGTATTATTTATTTACATTTTTTTTCCGAGGAGAAATTCATAGTGGAAAATGTAAGTAATAAAGAGACAACCTGGCTGCTAAAATATTCACTACTGTATTGTTATTTTTTAAATATAATACATTTACATTTTTTTGAGGTAACATGCAATTATTTAAATCTTCGAAATGGTACTTCTAAAATTTTGCTTAAAGACGCAAGGAATATTTTAGCATGCTAGTTACTAGGGAATTTCTATACTGTTATTTAACGAGAATAATTTAGTTTAAACAGCATTTTCTTGTGCATATTTCTTTATTAAGTTAATTAGTAATTTTTCAGATTGTGAGTTAATGCCTGTAAAAGTTAGTAAAATTAAGAAAAAAGATTTACGAAATGTGTTAAGAGTTACTTCCGACTGGAAAAATTAAATAATGGAAGAAAAATAAAAATTTGCCAAACTAATTGTTGGAAAGACTTCAACTTTATTATTTAATAAAAGAAAGTTGCGTTAAACGTATGGGACTGTCTTACAAGTACAACTCGGTGAATTACGAATAAAAACCATTTATTACAATCTTTTTTTACTTATAGTTAGAATTCACAAGTTACTAATTTTTCTGGCATTTCTCGAAAACGAATAGTAAGATAAATTTCATCCTAACATGTTCGTTCCATTTTCCGCGCCAGCGCTTGATAGAGAGATTCGAACTTTCTCTCTAATGAGATGACTCTTCCTATACTATCTATTAACTATAACAGAGAAGAGTCATCTAATTAGTTAGTAGGTGTGAATCACAGACGTGAGTCAAACGACGTCAACGGCAGCCAACAACTGTGTTAAACATTTTTTTTACTCTTAAACCATTTTTTCATTAAAAATTTTTTTCCCCCATCCCGGTGTAGAAGAATGTTCTAGGAACTAACGCTAAAAACAAATATATGTATATAAACTAAAAATAAAAGTAAAATAGAACATTTTCTTAATTTTTTTAACAATATATATATATTGGACTATTCTAGAATAAAACGAATTTTAAAATTATTTGAGTTTACAGAGCATTGAAAAATCTATAGATCCGAACTTCATGTGAGAAGACACGTTTTGAGTTTTGACACGTAGTTAAGAAAACACTGATCTGTTATAAACTATTTTCCAGAATATTCGCTAACCCAAGGATTTATAAAAATTTTTGGCATTATTATGGAGTCTTGCTTTAAAAGTCTTTTCCTAAGATTTTTGCAACAGTAAACAATGCTTAGCTATTTCTATTTAAATGCGGTTTAATAATTCTGTTTCGAATTCTTCATACGCCATCTTCCTGCTCCATTGTTTGCACCTCTCGTTTTCTAAAACATTGAAAATTCTCTGATGGATTTATGATTCATTTTTCTATATCCAAATTCTCAATTTTTTCTCTAGATCCTAGTGTATAAAAATATTCCGAGAACAAACACTAAAGACAAATAAATAATAATCTAAAAATAAAAATACATCAGAACATATATATTTTTATTTTTTCACAAAACGTATTGAATGGAATATTCTAGAACACGATGACTTTTAAAATCATTTTAGCTTACTAAACACTGATAAGTTTATAACTTTCGACCGCATTTGAAAGGTCCTGTTTTCAGTTCTGCTGACATACAGTTAAAAACCAGATATCGAATAAATTGTATTCCAAATTATTCGTTAGCTTCCCCGGGATTTATAAAATATTTTTGTATTATTATGGAGTTTATAAAAATGCGTTATCAAACATTTTTCTAACTATAGGCAATGCTTATTAATTTCTATTTAAATGCGATTTAATATCTCTATTTCGTATTCTTCGTATTTCATCTTCCTATGCCATTGTTTGACCCACTTGCATTCTTATGTATTGGAAATCCTCTGATGGAATTATGATGTTTTTCTGATGGATGTCTTTCTGATAAAATTAGGTTAATCTGTTGATGCATAATCCAGTTACCTGGTTTCGTACATGTTTTACAATCTTTCTCGAAAAAAAAATAATACTATTTAAAAATGAATTCCAGATTTTTAAGATTCTACTAGAATTTCGCTTAAGTTGTGCGTAGATTAATATTCTAGATAGCCGTGTTATTTCTGAAATCCCATACTATACTGTTATGAAATTAGATGTGCATCTGGCATACGAAATTAACAGACAATAAACGATTGATAATAACAACCATTATGCAATAACAATGGATTTTAAAATAACTTCATCAAACTATTATTTGCAGTCATTTATTTATAAGTTAAAAAATAAATCACGAATATCCTTCGAATGTGTACAAAGCCCTACTTTATTAAAATAACTTCTATTTTGTTTTTTTAATTCTATTAATATATTTAGACGTACGCATTCGAAGAAACTGCACCATTTCTATAATAGTATGCCTTTGAATTGAATGGCCCATATAAGAGCTTTACCCTTCTTACAACACATCACTCGCCGGTTCAAATCCAGTCAAAATGACTCTAGTTATCGCAGTAACAAGATAACATGGGCAAAGCGTTATATAAAATTCTCAACGAAGTTTTGTTTTGGGTTCTAGGGACCATAATAGGAGAAACTGTGGAGAAAATTTTCCCGAAATCTTGTCATTTTATTGGTAGCATTCCTATGGACAAGTTTTCTGTTTTGTTTATTTTTAATCCAGAGACGGTTTCCGGTTACTCTCCGATTTAAGCAATCTCCAAATCCATTTGTATACTGCATTAAGCGCCAAGTTCGAGCCAGTTCCTTCTTTAGTACTCAAAACGTTGAATTCTGTGTTCTTTGAGTTCGCTAACTTCTTTTTTATTTAAAACGCTTAAAAAAACTGCTAAATCCCAAACGGTACGATTGTAATTAGCTAAATCATCCTGTGAAAAATAAAACCGCCAGTGATTCTCTAAATCGTTTGGTTAAAAATTTAACCGCCAAACAAGCCTTAGAAGTCACAAAAAAAGAGCGATAACGAGCAATTATGGTAGCCTTTCCAAGAACTGAAGATCTTATCAATATATATAAAACGCTTATGTGAACGCAAAAGCAGGCTGAATTTGATAATCGCCGTTTGGCAACAGCTCGTAAGTTTGGATTGTTTGCGTTTGAATCGGCGGAACTCTTGAATTGGTTTGAAGGAAAAAGAATATGGAGGACTTTCTAGGAGGGCGCCATTTTTTCCGAATCAGATCGGCAATATTTTAACCCATCTTTAGATAGCAATTTTCGTTTCTTTTTTGATTACGGATTGAAAAGAACTTTGGAATGAATAGAGGATAATAGCCTTTGTAGCTTTAAATCCCATAAAAAAACCCCTTTAATCAATCAATCAATAACCAATTGGTTTGAAGTCTGAAGCAACGAAATTTATTTTTGAGTTAGAACGTTTGAATTAAATAAGTTTGAGTCGCACAGTTTGAATTAGACAAATGAATGAATGTGCGCTTAATATTGAATATCCTTTTTAGCTAAAAGTTTCTGAAAAATTGATTTTTACTTTTAGTAATTAATGTACTTATAATTTCCTAATACTAGTAAAAGCGCATAACTATATGACGAGCGAGCGAAGCGAGCTGGTGTCACGTAATGATCCCGAAAGAATCACGTTGTGATTCTTGGGGGTTAGCGAGAAGAGCGAGCAGGAGGTGTAATATATATAAAGATTTTACAACAACTGTGCTAGGACACGCAGTGTCTTCATTGTAGCGAGCGAAGAGAGCAAGGATTGCGTGGCAAATCCCGGAGGATTGCAACGCAATTCTCCTGGGGGTTGGTGAGCTTTAGAGAGCAGGGTTTTAAATAAACATTGAGAGCTGCGACAATAGGAGCATCAAATTTAATATTTTCAAAGTATCCTTAAAGCATAACTTTAAAAACTCTACTTTAAACAATAATTAACACCTTGAAACAGAATGTTGAAATTTTGAAGATTATCACTGACGAAGCATTAGGGTACGCACATACGCAGCGGTTACGGCGAACTCTGCTGACAGCTGGAAACGTGTCGCTGGTGTTCACACGGGGCATCTAGCTACTCGTCGCTTGCAGGGTGGCGCTGCATATTTGGCTTTTGCTCCCACATTCGGCGTTAATTATTCAGCCGGTGAGTGAAATACGTGGTACAGAAAGACTGAATGAATTATTTATTTGAAGAGCTTCCATCAAAGGAAGAATTCATTGCATATAATGAATAAAAATTTTTGCATTTTATAATGTATGGAAGTGTTTCATAAAATCTCAACTGAATTCAGGATAACACACATTAGTATATAATTTGTTTTCTGGAGTTTTATATGATATTTTCTTCAATTATAGAATACCCGAAGAATATTCTGATTATCCTAATAAATAGTAGACATGTAATTGAATTTAAAATAATTTTATTTTGAATAAAAATTCAATTTTGATTTATTTTTAAACAATATAACAATTCATGATGATCATTGCATGTGTTGTTTTGTAGTAAAATTATCGCTTTAAAAATTGAGCATTTTCATATTCTACAAAGGCTAGGGATGAGAAAAATTATCTTTCAATATATTTTTATTTGTGATTCTCATGTCACATTTTTCGAGTAATTTCGAAAAATATTAAAATATTTTCATCCGCTTACTTTAAAAAATTATCTGTTTTTTGCAATGTATGCATAAAAATACATTCTGAAATTTGCAAAAATTAAGGGAAAAAACTGTAGAACATTGAAATTCATTTCATTGAAAAGATTAGAGTAGGGTCGCCGAATTTGGACTACCTGGACATTGTTTTCTGCTCTTTGATGGAGAAATAATTTTAACTAAAAAAAAAGTAGTTGAATATTTTTGTAGCTTATTTATATTCAGAAAGGTGTAATTAATTTTTTATCAAATGCATTTTAAATTAGTAAAAAGGCAAATTAAAAATTTTGCTTCTTCCTTAAAGTAAAAAAAAGAAAGAAAATTTCTTTGTAAGTAGAAGAACACTTGATGCAATTAATGAATCGGCGACCAGTTTAATTAATATATCAGTGGAATTCCGAATATAAAGCGAGTGCCGATTATAAGACTTTATTTCTTTGGAAAAAACGTCGTCTCATATTTTCGCAGATATAAATTTTTTCAAAAGTATTTCTTCACAAAACGCCTGTTAAAGATATTAATAAGAAATTAAAATGTGAATATGCATATATAATAAAAAAGTTTAATTAAGCATTGTTATTAATTAAAATGTATTATAATTATCCTTTTAAATAAAATATTACATTAAAATTACAATGTAATAATATTTTCGGAAAGTTATCTCGAAAAAGTGAAAAAAAAAATTAACTTGATTTTACATTTTCATCCTGTACAAATACAGACACATTTGCTTTAATTATTTGAAGAAATTAATAATATCTGCAGATATATACTATAATTAATAAAAAAAAACAAAAGTTTGAAATCGTCTAGTAACTTATAAGTTTTTATTTAACTTTAAAAAACAGATTCGGTGTTTGGAGCTGTCATCCCCGTAAAAGGCGAAAACGCTTTAGTAAAATAACTTGTGTGAACACTGTCAGTCGTTACAATGGGAGCATGTGACGAAAAAACCGGAGCGCTTTCATTAGCGAAGCAGGGTACGCGCGTGGCGAGAACCGGTTACACAACTTTGTCGTGCCAGTTTGAACAGCGCCATTAAAGAACACGGGATCATACGTCGCTTCACATCTGCAGCTTTCGGCGTAACCGCGTCGTGTGTTCGTACCCTTACACCGGAAAGACGGTCGGTTGGCGGAAGTTCTACATTACCTCAAATAAACAAAACAGAAAACTCGTATAAGGAATCTACTTATAAAACGCAATATTTTAGCAAAAACTGGATACACACAGTCAGTCAACAACTGAAAACCAGTCTCTCGGAACTTCGAGCAAAGTCTGCCAATTAGATATTCTTACTTTATAATTACATTCACATATTTATGAAACTGCTGCATAATTTCATTGAATGCATGGTACCTGACAAGTTGTTGCAATGGTCTCTGTAATCCGGCACTTCTCCAATCCGGCCTCTCCAGTAGGCCGGTGTTTTCAAAGGGGGGGATGAAGAATGTGAAAGGGAAAACAAGTCATTGCATGTTGATGTCAGTGACTCTTGGTGCAACGTAAACAATAGGCAGATTTTGCATATTTATAATTGTAATTTTCAGTATAATTTTGTGCAATTTGCAATAATCATAGGTTTTGCTATAATAATGCGTTATTTTTAAATGAATCTCCACTAATGCAATGCTTTTGTTAATCCGGCAGTTCTTTGGTATGATACCTGCCGGATTACTGAGTAATTACTGTACGTGAATATGATATCTTTATGTAGTAGTAAGACACCATAATGAGGTTACTATTCTAAACGATTTTTTTGACGTGAAAACGCCTTTCCGCTGGTTACAGTGATAGTCGGTTGAACTTTCTTGTGTGTCAAAATACCGTCAGATTTGAATCGCTAAAAACTATGGGACTAATAATGCGAAAAGAATGGTTGACCCCACAACGGATAGATCATACCTGTAAGAGTTTGTCGCAAAGTATTTGTTTTGCCTGTGACCTCATCGTACTAGTGTAGGCGCATGCGCGTGATTGTTATGAATGGACCTTATGCACAGTTTGGGTTCGAGAGTATAGAAAAACAGCTGTGGAGGAATAAACAAAACGATCGGCCTATAAGTGACTCAGAAAAAAAAGCAGTTCTGAGTCAGCTGTTTAAGACTGACCAATGGCTGCCGCCGGCAGGTCACGTGTCGGAGGATGTGACGTCACATGCATAAGGTCCATTAGTTTTATGTAAGGTTAAAAATAAGTGTAGTGTGGAAATGCGTTTAGCTAGGAGGTTGATTCCGGTGTCATTTTAAAGAGCTTGAGGAGTTTTACTAGGGCACAAAATGAGAAAATAAGAATATTTATCAGAATATAAGTAAAAATCGGCATTAAATTGAAAATTTCAAACTCCGCATGTTTTTTTTATTATAACATGCAGAGTTTTCTTTCGAATTGTACGAAACTTACTGAATACTTGACAATACGTAAAAGAAACATTACATTAAAATTTGGATTAAAAAATTTGAATATTACGGGGCATATGAACGTTTGTAGTAAATAATGTTTTACTGCGCATACGCGAAATGTAGTTCTATATACTGTCAACAGATGGCGCATCAAAAGCTACTCTAAACAAAACGTAAGAAAGACGCAGTTAGAGTCCTCGCCGTAGATTTTTCGTGAAAACGTCGGGATAAAATCATGAAACAAGTGTTTCGTATTAATATGTAATTTAATTATCAATCTCATTAATACACTATTTACACAAAGTAGTATAATGGTTTCAGAATAGATAAATCACAAATTTGATAAGCTTGTGATAGATAAATCACAAGTTTATCAAACTTTGATAAACTTGTGATTTATCTATTCTGAAACCATTATACTACTCTGTATAAATATTGTATTAAAGAGATTGATAATTAAATTACATATTAATAATAAACACTTGCTTCATGATTTTATCCCGACGTTTTCACGAAAAATCTACGGCGAGGACTCGAACTGCTTCTTTCTTACGTTTTTTTAGTTTCATTATATTAACGTCCTTATTTGGAGCTACACGACGGCTATTTTGTGACTGACCTCGTAATGTTGAATTATGGTAAGATGACGTGAACAACACCTGAGTCAGTACCCACCTTCAAAACTTTCGCACCACCCCAATGGGATAATTTTAAAAGATTTAACGGGAACCAGGCCCATAGGCAAGACAGATCTTTTGTAGAATCGGGTTTCGAACCCGCGATTTTGCAACAAGGCTGTTTCAAACGTTAAAAAAAAATTGTGTACAATTTTTTCACATTCCTCATGCTCATGATTTTAGTATAGGCTATGTTTTTTTCAGGTGACGAGGAACCTTCTAAGCAATTTTTTTTGTTATTTTACGTATTATTGAAAATGTTCTAATAATATTCTAACTTAATATTCAAATAAAATCGCTATGAAACAACAACAAAAAATATTTTGATCCGCCTCTTTAGTTGAAATTTAATTTTTTTAGAAGATTGAATTTTTAAAATTCATTACTACTTTTCAAGCATGAAAATGTTTACTTCAAAGTCTATTTGCAGATTTACTGAAATATATTAATCAAAACTGGGCAAGAATTTTAAGATATATATAATATTAAATTTAATATAAAATTTTTTCTGTTATATATGGAGAAAAATGAGCAAATTTAGCAGTACCTTATATTTTTATCTTGTACATGGAAAAAATTTAATAATTAAATACTTATTGCACACACAGTTTTATCATACACATAATGACTAACATATACAAAAAAATTTAAAAGCCTTTTCTTAACCTTTAAATACCCTATGTTGCCTTTAAGCAACATAACCAATTTTGTCTTCAAAAATATTGAAAATAGGACTAAAGCTCTAATGCCAATAGGTAAGTGTTCCCAATAGGATAAGTACTGAAAATTTTATTAAATCAATTTACAACAAATAGATGGCAGCCTGATAACTGATGAAAAATAAAAATAAATTGATGTTTTTCACTTGCGGCTGCATCTTTTTTGCTTTATTTGTAGGTTTGATAATACCATATTTTATTCTGCAATTTTGAAGGAAATTCCTTATTCTTATTATCTTATATATTAAAATCCGAAGGTAAACAAACGTATGTATCTATGTCCGACTATCTTCTCACGAACCGCTGAACGGAGAAGCGCGCGGGAGGTACAAAAAGATGGGGAATAATTCAAGGAATCCATTTTGACCAATTAAATTCCAAAATTTTAATTAGTAAAAAAGATATTAATTAAAAATTAATTTACAACAATACTTTTCATTGTTGCAGCGCAATTCCAACAGATTTCATTGTTTAAACAAATATTTAATTGCATGTTTCTCTTTCATTGTTGAAAACTCCAACAATGCAATATGGAAGCCTCAACAATGCAATGTGCTTGGCGTTTTGTGCGGGTTTTGGTTATTGATATAAAGAAACAGGGTAAATTAAATCACTCAAATAGGGTTTATACTAAAAATGTTTTTTTCCGCGAGATTTAACTTTGAAATTTCATGTATGTAGTTCATCTTGCTTCATGCGTTTATAAACTGGACGCGGGCAAATGAAAAAATATGGATCCCCCAACAACGCTGGTCATGTGACCTCACTTCTTCTCTCCGCCAGGGAATGACGCATTATTCGAGATAGCCCGTGCAACGCCGGGCCATGCAGCTAGTTAGTTCTTAAAATTCCTCTCTGTTATAATATTACAGAATTTTATCAAGGAAATTTTCTTCTTAACTGAAGCCCAGTGTTGGCGATCGGTAACAAACTGTTTTTAAGCCGTAAGCAATATATAAAACAAAATAGGATTTTTTAAAGTATTTTTCCCATGTTTTATACAAGAAATGAAAGCCAAAAAACATTTTTAAATCAATTTTTTTAAAAAATTTAAGGATTGAATATGGAAAAAGATTTCGCATTTTTTAATTATGAAAGTGAAGAAAAACCTAACACTCAGGAAAAGCCAGCTAAAATTAGCATTTGCTAATTTTAGCTGGCTTTGTCATCGTAAATAATGTAAATATCTTCTGAAATATTAAAGGAAAAATTCTGAAATTTTAATGCAGTGAGTAGCAGGGAAAGATCAAAGAAATAAGCCAGTTAAATAAAGATCGATATTTTGGCTATTTTTTTCAGGTAATGTGCCTCTTGATAAACGAACTCGTGAGGTTAGTGATAAAGCATATCGAAAATTATATCAATTCAATACAATCATGATGTCTCAAATAAGTAATGTTATTTTTTGGTAAACTGCATTTATTCATAGAATAGACGAACGCCTATTTATAGAAATTGCTAATAGTTTCATTATTTGTGTAAGAGAGTCTGTACATAGGGCATTGCGAAAACTAATTAAATTTCCCTCAAAAACTTTTTTGAATAACATACATTTTTTTCCC
>BGPR01039608.1:0-12229 GCA_013235015.1 Araneus ventricosus
AAGATAAAAATTGACATTTTTACAAATATCTATTAAAAATTGTGAATTAATGAAAAATATTTGAAAAATTGGCAGATTATTCAAGTATTAAAGTGTAAACTTATAAATAATTATAATTTTATAATAATACATGAAGTATAAATTTAATAGTCAAGATTTAATAGTCAAGTCATAGATTTTTTAATTCTATTAATTTGAGGATTTACATATTTCTAAAGGATGCAATCCTTTTTGTATTATAATGCTTGATAAGACTTCTTGATTGTATCCTATTCAATATGAAGCCGTGTCTCTTCTCTTCTCCATATACACTTTCCGACGCTTCAAACACTATGAGAAAACACCTTTCTACAGCTTGGGTATGGCATGGATATTTTGACCATTCCTCTGTCTAACTTTTACCATGTTCTCTATTTATTTAAATGGCACATTCATCAAAAGAGGTGGTTCAAATGTCCAACTCGTTGCCAGTTAATAAGTGCAAAAAGATCCTTTGCTTTAAAATCTATTTTTGGTACTTGAAATATTCTTATTCTGATAATCCTCTGTTTTCATATCTAGCACAAATTAGATTTCGTAGTGCTAAAGACCTTATATTCTCTCTGTTATTTGTGAGAATTGACAATAGCAAATTTTCTGGATGACAAAAGAAGCTATTTCGTTTAATAAAAGTGTGTACTATATTTCTTAAATTGGGTCCCAAATATCTAAAAAATTAAATAAGTCTCCAAATATGCAGCGCTCCTTCTGTTATGGAGGGATTTGTCTTGACATGGAACCATACAGTTTGCATATACCTTCATAATATATGTTGCAAGAATAATAAGATTGTCAGATAGTTTTTCTGTGACTACATACAACCTTAAAATTCTATCTGCAATTGTTAGCCACCTTGAGTGAACAACTGGACCAGGCTTTCTTAATGCCAGGTCAGAATAACATTCACCACGTGATATCGCTAGGCAAATATCATATAGATATTGCTGATCATTGCTGAGAACCATTCTATCTATATTATGTGGCATATTCTCCACATTTATTGAAGAAAAAGGAGCTACAGGTAGTTCCTCGTAGGTTTTGATTGCTTTACGAAGTGGTCGACAAAATTCTTTAGGACCAGCTGTTGCCCATCCAAAGAATTTAGAAGATGACGGAGGGGTAACTCATTTGTTTGAAGCAAACAAATTCACCGTTGTAATGGTCTATTGAGGCAAGTTCCATCAAGCGAATAATACCTCCCTTGTGCCCAGTATTAACATTTGTTCCATCACCTCCAAATACTGTTAGCCCATTTAATCGCATATTATGTGTTCCAAAAAATTGAGTATTGCTTCTTTTATGGCTTTAGCTCCTCCTGTTGCAGCAGTAACATGTCCGATATACACAGGTAGGTTCGTTTACAAGAGTGTAATGCTCCTCTTTCGTGGTCTTTGGGTAGTACCTTGTGTCCTTCTTAATTAGCACTTTTGTGTTTTCTTTCCTCCCATCGAAATATAATCCGGTTAAAAGAGACAAAGACACTGTTAACTTAGTAGACTTTGCAACTTCATTTTAAAGCTTTTTACGCTGTCTACGAATTTTATTGCGATCTACCACATGCGAAGCCTCGCCTTCGTGTACAATTCCAATGTCTTGTAGAACAACACTGGCAAATAAAGTAGCTGTTCTATCTGAAACTCCGTATAGATCACATTCCATTGCTAAGATAAGGAAATCTAAACGATTTTATGATTGATATTCCAAGGTAATTACATCCGTATCTGTATACAAGGACGAAGACATAGTGTTGAGCTCAAGCAGCTCCTTTGATTGAGCATGAGCAGCATCAGTTTTAACCATTTTACGTTTTATTCTTTTTTCCTTTTCTCTTTTTTTCATTAGCAATTACTTCCGCTTCTCCAATAACCATTTTCCTTTCTAACATTCGATCTTTTATAAACAATCACTTAGCAAGTGAAATGTTCATGTCTTCTTGAAATTTACATTTATCGAAATTTGTACACTTACAAAATGTGATATCGAACAAACACGATATTTTTTCAGTACGATAATTTTCCAATTTTTGTTGGTATTTTTTATCATTCCTTCGCCCTCTCCTCTACGTTTCTCCTTTTAAAATCGCTTCTTTAACACATTTTTAATTTTTGATTTTTAATTCGAAATTTGCATAAAAAATGTTTTTTTGCAAATATTTAAGCGTTTTGGGGCACCGGAAGATATTAAACAAAGTTGAAAAAATTTTGCATATATTCTAATACACTTAAAAGACAACTTTTGCACCCTATGCCGATTATTTTATCCAAACTTTGATTTTTCGATCCACCCTAATACACAGTAAGAGTGGAAAGAAAAAGGTCGTGGTCTGCAAGGGGGTTGTATACAGTTAAAAAGGGAAGCTAGCAGTCCAGAGTTCAAAAGTGCATAAGAAAAAAAACAATTCGTGTAATTTAGACAAACAATTACAACAAAGACATTTTTAAGAGCCATAACAAACAGATAAGGGAATTATTTGCCGAAAATAAACATTAATTAAAATAAACTACACCACAATTTCGTTTATGGTACTTTTTTTATTGAAATCATTTTTTATTTCAAACGCAATTTATAATTTTCGAAGATTTCTTTTGCAAAATAAACAGTAATTTATTTAAATTGCCGTGCAATATCTGAATGCAGAAGAATCTTTGAGTTATTTTGAAGAACTCCCCTCGGATGAGAAATTCGTTGCTTCTAATTAATAAGCATGCTTTCAACTATTGCTGAAGCTTTTGTGTGATGTTTTCCTTTGTTAAATCATAATAACAGTGGTTTTTTTCCTTCAAAATATACTAAATAATGCCTTGAAATAATTATAAAAGCATCATGATCAAATTTAAAATGTATATATAATAATTGGAGGTAGGGTGAACATATAAATTGGCCCGTTCTCGCTTCAAGCGCTTGATTAGCGATTTAGGCAGTACTTCGAAGCGCAATTGTGAGCTTAATTTTGATTGAATATAATAAGTGTTGGTACTCATTTTATTCAGAATTTTAAGCTCTACAACTTTTGTGTTACAATGTTTCTGATAGCATGAGTTGTTTTTGAGATATTTCTCGATTATTGAAAAAAGTCCTATTTTCTGACTACAAACTGCACGCAACGGCTAACGCTCACCTCACCAAAGGGGGAAAACTTAGTATGTTCATTCCAGACTTAAACTGAAGGGATTAAAACAATTTCCAGCTTTCCCCTAATTAATTCCGAATTCAACTACCCAACCACTGGGCTATTGTGCAAATTTTGAGGGGACTGGAAAAGGAAAAAATATTCCTACCTGTTAGTGGAATTAGTGTTTCAACTCAAACTGCTAGCAGAAAAGTAATAACCAGTTTGTCCAACTTTAATGGAAATTATAAATGGGATATCGAATTAACGATATTACCAAAAATAACTGATTTTTCCCCTGCAACCATGTTAGATGTTTCCAGTTTAAAGATACCAGAAAATATTCAACTTGTCGATGAAAACTTCTACATACCCTAAAAGGTTAATATCCTATTGGGCTGTGAACTGTTTTTTGAGTTTATACAAACAGATAAAATACGACTAAATGATAGTCGCTTAATTCTTCATTTACTTGTTTTGGATTTATAGTAACTGATAGCACAGAACTTATTTTACAAATTAATAATGCAACTAGTCATTGTTTTTTGCACAGAGATATGGACACCTTAGATAAAACATTAAGGTCATTTTGGGAAATAGAAAATGTGACGCGTGACCGTTCTCCGATTATTGGGGAACTAAATTATTGTAATGAGCACTATGAAAAAACTCATTATCGAAAATCTGAGGGATGATATGTGGTACAAATTCCCTTTAAGCCTGAGATTGAAAAAATTAGTCTGGGTGATTCCTATCAAATAGCCTCTAAAAGGCTCGATAACTCATGGAAACGATTAAATCGGGATCAAACTTTGAAATTCTTATACTCGGAATTCTTACGAGAATATAAGAACCTAAATCACATGGAAGAAATTACTAACTGTAACCACAGTAATGAAGGCTATATCTTGGCTAACCAAGGTGTCTTACATACATCTAGAATCACTAATAAACTTAGAGTAGTCTTCGATGCTAGTGCTAAGACCACAAATAGTTATTTTTAAATGACCTATTGTGCCCTGTGGCGTATTACAGGACGACTTATTTCCCATTCTTACAAGATTTAAGAATCACCAGTATGTATTTACTGCGGACATTAGTAAAATGTTCCAACAAATTGAGATCAACCTTTCTCAAAGAAAATATTTTAAAATATTATTGAAAGAAAGACTTGAAAATAATGTCAAAGTGTTTGCCTTAAAGACTGTGACATACGGCACAGCGAGCGCTTCCTTCCTAGAAACTAGAACTCTTCAACAACTTGCTAAAGATGAGAATAAAAACCTTCCCATAGCATCCAAAGTGCTCCTAGAGGATTTCTACATGGATGAGTGTCTATCCGGTGCGTCCGATATAAACCAATTTATAGCACAGAAGAAAGAACTACTCCTTCGAGGTGGCATGACTCTACATAAGTTCTGACTCTTCTAGTGCGAACAGTGAATTGGTCCTCAACCCCTTCAACTACTGCGAAAGCAGTAAACAGCGAAAATTCTAGGAATGATGTGGAACAATTGTGAAGATGCCTTCTATTCGATATTTCTACTAGTTCAACTACTGAGTTTACAGAAAGAGACGTTCTGTATCAGATAGCTAGACTCTTTGATCCCTCGGACTTCTTGGTCCTGTAATTAACAAAGCCAAGATATTTCTACAACGTCTGTGGCTGCTTCAGACCGAATGGAGTCAGAAACGGCCCTCAGACATTGCTCTGGAATGGTCTTCATTCATTGCCAGTCTGAGCTATGTGAAAAACATAAAAATATCAAGATTTGTGCTTTGACCAAATCCCAAGAAAATTATCCTACATGGGTTTTCCAATACCTCAGAAAAGGCATATGTGCAATGATAAACCTACAATCAGTGTGTGATAATAACACCTTTCTTATTTGCAGTAAATATAGGGTGGCATCCATTAAAAGTGTCACGATAGTTAGTCAAGAGTTAGCAGCCCGTTTATTGCTAGCCCAGCTCACAAGGAAAGTGCTTAATGCACTGAAATTAGAAATAGATCAAGTCCTTCTCTGGACTGATAGCCTTATCGTGGATTGACGCTCGTCCTCATCCATTAAAAACCTTTCTAAGCAGTAGAGTAGCTCACATACTCGAAAAAGAAAGGGCCAACGATAAATGCTGCCGAAAACCCACACAACACAGTAACCTTCTGAGAATGAAGAGGCAGTGGTTGCATTTGGGACGGATCCTCTCTTGCCCATATTCCGCAATTTTGAGTATTGACAGAACATTAGAGATGGAAATGGGCTTCGTCTGTCCACAAAATGTTCCATGGCCATGCATTGCCCACTTCCATTCGAGCAAGAAATTGCGGGCCGAAAGCTTCTCGTTTTGGCAGGTCAGCAGGAACCAACTTCTGAACATGCGTTTGTAAAATTTTACGAACCGTGCTGACAGGCATGTCTAAAGTTCGGGAAATTACCCGTGCACTGCACGTTCCCAAAGCATTGCGTGACGTTTCTTTCAATGGTGCAGCCACATCCTCCACTGACGTCGAAGCAATTGTTTACCTCCCTCTGCCACATTTCACGTCAAATGAACCCGACTCTTCGAAATTATCAATAATCTTCTCCAGACCGAATGCAGTCATCGGACCAGGGCCGCTTCTTAAACCTTTTAATGTCCGGAATTTCTTCAATGCAATTGCCGCACAGTCACCGTTCTTGTAAAAGAGCTTCACAAGCAGAGCCCTATCCTTCAATGCTAGAGTCATGACTACCTTCTCAGACGCAGAATAACAGGAACTGCATGTTCCCCGCCTTTTTATCACAAGTGTAATGTGCGGTGCGCATGTCACGTCTTTTAATTAGCTTCTTAAAATCAACATATCTTTTAAAGCAATAGTTTTTCATCATCTTATCAGTAAAGCGCCATCTATCGGTCAACTTTTGAATTATTTTTTCTTTCGTAAAACAAATTCTCATTGCTTCATGTATACTCAGATGAAATATCAGGTCATTCTGACCAGTGGTTCTTTTTTACAGCCGTTTTGAAAGTGCAACTTTAATTATAATCACCCTGTATAATATTTTCATAATATAACCCCCAACGACTGTCTCGCCATTGTGATTTTCTTTTGTATAAGATTTGTTAATTTCCTATTAATTGCATTTCAAGTTTCTAAATTCAATTTGAAATCGCACAATATTTATGACTAAGAACAAAAGACTTAATCCATTCATATGCGTTTAATAATCTGCATAAAAACTGAAATTGCCAAAGCCTTTCGTTTTTCAATATAAATTTTACAGAAAATGCTGATTAACTGATTTGGAGAACAACTTCAATGGCTTATAAGAAATAAAAAATCAATAATTCGTCTGGAACCATTTCCTAATATTAGCTTTCGTGATATATTAACCCTTTCATGGGCTAATTATTTCTAACTAGCAACCTTCGGCAAAGGCTTTTTTCGAAGCAAATATAATTTCAATTTAATCTCTTATACATATTTTTTTAATAACGATTTCCTTAGCAAAGTAATTTCAAATCAAAAATTGTGATAGACATCTAAAGCATGCGCATTGTCTACATGAATATTCCAAATGTAGTCGAGTAGCTGTCCGTGACGTGTAACATCTAAGTGCACTCTGTCGGCGCCAACATCACTTTATCATTTCTCATGCAAAATACGCTTTGATTTTAATATTAAAATAGCTCGGCACATTTAACGACCGACAGCATGTTAACTGCATTAAAACATGACGATGAAAAGAATTTCATAATTATACATTTTCTTCAAGCAATTTGAAACAAACTTTTATTCATAACATACACAACTTAATTGAAGATTATAATTATTAAATAAGTTTTCAGAATCGTATGCATGTTTTTTCAATGTCAGTCTAAATCGTAAATGACTAGAGATGATAAACAAATCCATAAATTTAAGTGGTAAGCGCTTAAAAATTAAACAAACTCTAAAAGCATTTTCAGCGTTTAAAAAATTTTTAGGTTGTTTTTATCTACAAGGCTGTATTAAACTTTGAACTTATTTTTCCTTTTTTTCAGAGTGTTCTTAAAAGAGAAGAAAAAATTACGTCTAATGAAAAACAAGTAAATATCTTTGAATATTTTCTTAACTGTAATTTAAACTTAAAAAATGTATTTCTTTTATTATGAAAGAAACAATTATTATGCTCGATGGTACTTATCTTTCTTCTACTCTTTAATTTTCGTTTAGTATTCGTTGAAAGTGGACCCCTACGCCCCCTCAACAGGAGATAACGAAAATTTTCTTTTGTATTCGAAAGCATTAAAGCCGGTAAAATTGTTATTAAATTAACTTTCCTGAAATAATTAATATGCACAAATACATTATTTGTTCCAATAATAGGACAAATAATGTTTTTGAATAGACCATACATGTCCCAATTACAAAAAAAACACAAAAATTTTAAGTCACAGACTACCCGCGTGGCCTGGTGTTGCACGGGCTATCTCGAATAATGAGTCATTCTCTGGCGGAGAGAAGGAGTGAGGTCACGTGACACATGCCTAACATTCTCTCCTAAATAAATAAAGATAAAAGAGCATTCAAACAACAAAACGCGTAAGTGGACTGTGAGGCCGACTCTCATGTATAGTCCACAATTCGAGAATTACATCGCAAATTTTTTATTCTCTATTAGAGACAAAACGGCTTTATAGTAAGCACACGTCTCAAACATACATTTCTACTAAATCTAAACCTTCGAAATCGACAAAAAATACACAAAATTGTTATTTTGTAAAAAAAAAAAAAAACAGCTGACCGAGAAAACGTTGCTCGGGACCCGTATCTTTTCATATGCCTGCTTCCAGTTTATTTTTCTAGAAATAAAAACTTTATTTGAATCATATATTGTTGAATTAAAACTGTCAAATCAAGCCTCTTTATTACCTTAAAATATTTTTTTAAATGAAAACACGAGAGATTTGGAAAAAGAAATTTTATTTTATAGTTTTAAAGAATAAACCGTTTAATAATTAATATAGCTTTAAAACGTACTGTATACATAAAATCTAAACGAAAAACCTCACGGAAAACAACACTTTTAGTAAAACCCCTAATTTGAGAGATTTAATTTTCCCTGTTTCGTTGCATCAATTACCAAAACTTGCAAACAGCGCCTCGATGTTGCTCATGAAACAGCATTATACAACATTCCATGTGAAAATACTGGCTGAGGCAAATATATTCCTACATTTCTAAGTCTCTGTCCTTGATATTTGTCTATTGTCATTGCAAAACCAAGTCGAACAGGAAACTGCCGCCTTTGAAGCTGAAAAGGTAGACTACTGCCAGAAGCAGAGTGAGGCTCCTTTCACATTATTTGGTTTCAACTGTTAACGGCAAGAATTCATACTGCCGCCTCTTGGTGGTAACCTGAAGAACTGGGTTCTCACTAGCCGAACGCGGTTTGAGGCCGTATGTTGGGGATTAAAACAGCCGTGTGCGCGACTGAATAGAACGGCGCCGTAACGGTTTCGTCTTAGTAGTAATGTATGTAATTATGCAGTCGCTTTTACACTGCGCGAATTTTATTCGTGTGCCGTCCGTCACCTTCACAAGGTCACTTGTTCCTTCTGCAAGCTTTAGCAGTTAAATGATTTCATTATTTTTATAGAATGCTTCAAAATTTAATTTTACTATTGTCTTTGTCATTTTTAAATGATTTCATTGTTATTTTAGAACGCACTAACATCTAATTTGAGTGCTGTCTGTGTAATTTTTTAATGTTTCGTTATTTTTTTCCTATTTAAAATTTAGTTATTTATTTTTATTTCGAAATATGCCAATGCTAACGAATTTTATATATTTTATATTGTATAAGCAGTGGCTGATTTTGTCAATATGAGGCCACAAGCGCAAAATTTCTTTGAGTCCCTCCCCTACCCAATGTTGCAAATTATCGCTACGAAGCACGTCGAATAGGTTTTGTGGCCCCTTGATTCTCGAGGCACGAGGTGAGCACCTCTAACACCTGTGCGAAAAACAGCCACTGAGTGTAAGATCAGGGCCATCTAAAGATATTTCAGTGTTCTCGTCTAGAGTAATTGGCCTCTCCATCAGCACTCTAACTAGGAAACTGAGTTGTTATGGTTCAAACAAAATACCTATCTAAAAAATATTCAGGAGCATTATAATGTTATAATAGCATTATTTTCTCCTATGTTATTTTATTAACTAGGTTCTGTACCATATTATAACATATAAAATTTTATAACATTAAAAATTACAATTAAATAAATTTTCGATTCAAAAACAGTATAGAAAAATTTTATTACTCCCTTTGATCAATACGCCCTGTTCTTCTGCCTAATTTGCCCTTTGGATAAGATGGCCCTATGTAAGATATTGGAAACTAATAATTATATACTATTTCATGTAATTTAATAAAAATCTGGATAGCTTTGTCTGATAATCATGACTGAATTCTAAGATAACAACGTATGTTTTATTTCTGAAGTTGCAATTTCAAGAAACTTTATACATTTATAAATAATTTCGACAGTCTTTTAGAATTCTTCAGTATTTTGAACTCTTTATTGTATATAAGACTATTAAAGTTTCCGATTTTTTTTATGATTTTATTTGAAAATTTAAATAATTCTAAATATTTCATGGTATTGCGCATGAATGTACTTTAAATAGTTTAGAAGATGTAGTCAAAACCCATCTCCAATACATAGAGATGTTTGGTGAGTTATTTATATTTTAAATGCTTGCGCACAGGAATTTTAAAATATTGTTTATCAAACATTACGAAATTTCCCCGGTATGTTTATACAAACACAATAAAAAAACATGCAAAATCAAAGCATTGGGTTATAGTTTTTTTTCAGTGCTTGGTTTCTTGCATATAATTTTTTAGGAAAACGTATACTATTTTAACGTCATAAAAAGTAATTAAAGCATATCTGAATATTTACCATGTTTAATATTTAAGCTGCGATATTTCTAAGAGAATTTTCATAACATCTGTTTGCATTTGGTTGCTTAGTTTTTTTTAATCCTGCCCTCGAATGAAATCCATGTTCGGCACCTTATATAAAATCAATTTACGTGATATATTATTAATATATGCATTTGCAATGCTTGAAATTATTACTCTGACTTAAAATCCATATTTAGGAAGGAACTTATCTTATGTAATTATGGTAAAAACAAAATCTTTACGTTTTCACTAAGTAATAAACAGTCGCACTTTTGCTATTTTAGAGTTGCTTTTTCGTTGTTAAAGGTCCTATAACCCTTCATGTTTTAAACACAAACGATTAAGATTTAAAAATAAGTTTCAGTTACTCGAGATTTAGTTTAGTTATATTAACGTCCCGTTTTGAAGCAACACGACGGCTATTTTGGGGCGGACGTTGTCATTTCGAACCGCGGTTAGATGACGAGGATGACACATGGGCTGGCACCCACTCTTAAAACTTCCGCCTTACAGCAGAGGGAGGACGTTTCACCCCTACGCATGGGTTGACGGGTAACTCAGTTACTTCAAAGTCACAGCTACCATTTTTGTCGGTTGAATGCGGTTCCAAATTTTATTATTTTGCCGCAGAGTATAATTTTTCATGCGGCTGTGGAATTCATCAAAAGATGCTGCGGACATTCATCTGCACGTTGTTCTTCCAAAAGTGAGGCGATTATAGTCTCGTTTCTTTTGATTGATGAGTGCACGACCATATTGCTGCTACTTGCTTCCGATACATACTAAAACAGCTAAGAAAAAAAAAACCGCGCTCAAATACTGACGGCGAGGAATCGTCAAGTGTGAAAGCAAACTTGACAAGGCGAAAAAGTAAACAACTTAGCGCCGTAACGGTTGAAACCGCATGACGTGAAATGGGCCTGAAGTAGTAGACTTTGGCAATACAATTCTTGTAAGGGTCATGTAAACATGAAGGTGATCAGCTATGTTGTGTAATCGAGATTGACACTTTTCTGCACTGAAGTGTGGAACACAAAATCTTCACACAAATAAGACTTGAATTCTTGCCAAAGCTCCAGAGTTGACGTTGGATTGCAAAAGACACAAATAAAAGAAAACAATTGCCTTAACTTTGCAGGCATCTGAAAATTACTCGTCTCTCACAAACAGTTTCGCCATTTACCACCGTCTTCCAACAATTTCCTAGAAAGACACGCCTCTTTAAAAGAATCCATCATAACGCTGTCACAGGTCCGTAACTCCTTGAAAGATTTAGTTCCCGGAACGTGAAATAGAAGCATATGGAGATGAAACTCCTCAGTGTCTTTTGGACTTACGGAATATAAACCTTGACACAATTCTGTCGCCAAATCGTACACGCCTCTCCCATTTATTGTTCTTCCAAACAAAATGCTTAGGTATATCAGCATAAAAGTATGTGTTTGCAAATAGGATCTGTTCTGTTCAATTTGAACCAAGCAGTCAGCATGGTGTTTCTTTGAGCAGCTCTTTGCAGTGCTTGACGTTCTTCATCATCATAGAAATACACAGGCTGCATATCTGGCAAATACACTGACAATTACCTGGTAAACGAATGATAGCATGGGATTTTTCGTACGTTTTTTCTTCTAGAAGTCTCCAAATTGCTTCGGGAGCAGATACATATCTCGCATCTAGAAAGGTCTTTATCCCATCCCATATAAAAGAACCCTGACCGTTGTCCTCGAAGACAATCTTCGCACAATCATGATCCGTGTAAAGGTACACGAAAATATACTTTATAGATTTGATGGAAGTGCAAATTTCAATGTTTATACGGGCACTGTATTTCTTTGTGATGTATGGGTTGTATGGCATGATCCACCTATTAACTTGTATTAATGTCATATTAGCGAAGTGAACATAAATGCTTTGTCTACCTGTCATTTTACGAAGTTTTTAAAAAACATTTTACAACTTTAGAGGTTTTTAAAAAATTCTATTCTATTTATTTAGCTGTATGTAAAATTTTCAATAAGATTCTCTTTTGCTTTCAGACACCTGAGGAATATGACAAGGAATCCGTCGCCTCTGAAATTTCGGTAAATATCTTTAAATACTTACTTAAATGTAGTTTAAACTTGTGTAACTTACTTCGTTTAAGTTT
>BGPR01039609.1:0-14246 GCA_013235015.1 Araneus ventricosus
AAACGCTGTTCCAGTTACGTATTGCATCTAAATTCAGTAGATACTGGATTCGAAGGTGACAAATTGTCAAAAGGGTTTGAGATTATTTTGATTTGGAAATATTCTTTGAAACCTGCTCGTAACGAATAGCGAGCACAACTACTTAAAAAAATAGGAATTCTTGAAAATCATACAGTTACTGCCGTTGATTTTGGTCGGTTATTATTCGTTTGGGGAAAGAAAGTAGTAAAATCATATATCTTACCATTTGTGCTGTTACGACTCTTCACCAGTTGACAACTGATATGACAGAGCATTTTATTTTGTCTTTAAAGGACGTTTCTGTGAAAAGAATAAGGTCAAAATATTTCGATAATGCTAAGAGTTTCAAAGCAGCAGATAATATCTTGAATTTGCCAAATCTTGATTGATGTAGATTTGAAGGAGATTTGTGAGCGCAATGGCAATTTATACCTCCTCATGCTCACATGGTGGAATTCTATGAACGGCTGTGAGAAATGAAGAGCCTTTAAGGAAAATTCTCATTGAGGGCGTCTCATAGCTTTGAAAAATGGCATTCCTCATACCGAGGTCGAACTTGTGTAAATCATAGACCTCTTACTTATACAAGTAACGATTTAAGATGAACCGTACCCCTCACGCCTCACTCATTTTTTTATTTCCTGGACAAGAAAATCTTAGTTATCCCTGTACACATTTTCTAGGGAATTTTATAATCAACCTTCTGAGGAAAAATTTAACTCGTCAGTAGTATATGAAAACCAAACTTTTACATTATATTTGGGGAAAATGGAAAAATAACTATTTATTTTGTTATAATGCGCAGTGTAAATTCCTCCCCAGTTCAGGAATCTTTAAAAAGAATGGGTTTTTTATTGAAGGGACTACGAAATCTAAGTACATTGGCTACTCGTTGTAATAGAAGATGTTATTGTTGGACTGTGACGGCCATATACGATCCACTATTGTGCGAACAAGCAAAGAGACCCGATTCAAAACGGCCAATTCCAGACAAAATCTATCCACTTGAAATAATTTGATTTTTATGGTTATTATTGTATTGAATTCATAACTGCATTCATATTGTTATTTTAGTATTTTCTTTGTTAGTATTTCTGTGTATTGTTGTATTTCGTAGCCTTGAGCCACTCTTAGCAGGTACAGGTGGGGTGTGTTACTGAAATGTCAATAGAGTGGCGCTGCGAGCATGAGTAAAAGAGTTAAAAGAATTTGTAATGAATGATGTATTAATGGTTTAAGTTTTTGGTTCGGAGTTCGAGGAATAATATGGCGTAATAAGTGCTTTAATCTATGATTTAATGTTTCTTTTTTGTAATGACAACAGCAATGTGTCATCTAATCCTACAATAAACATTTCACAAATGCATATACGTTTTTGGATCTGTTAAAGTCTACCAGAGAATACCAAGCAACAAACTAGATAATTATCGTTGTGGGAAGTAAATATTCGTTACTTTCGTTAATTTCACGTTTTCGCACCATATTAGTTTCGAAAAGCAATGGACATGGATTGGTGAACATTTAAAACATTCAAGCCTCTAGCACATACACAGTGGCGTAGCGAGGGGGGGGGCAAGGGGTATTGATACTCCGGGCGCCACTCTTGAGAAGAACCATGGTTACAAATAGTGTATTTTATCATTATTAGAGGCAAATAATGTGAGGTGGAGGTGAAAAAATAATATGTACCCCAGGCGTTATTTACCCACAAGACTGGGGCGAAAAACTAACAACATGCCGGGGACCATTCACCCACTACTACGCCACTGAGAATACATGTTCTGCTGTTTCAAGCAGCTCTTGCTAAATAGATCCTAATCTTTAATACAAATACCCATACCTTATGTAGAATAAGCTCAAGCATATAAAAAAAAGGATTTTTTAAAATGGTAAGTGTAAAAAAAATTTAAAGTAAATGTTCTGTAGTTTTCTTTTTTAGATACCGAAAGAGATAGTACTTGGCTACTTATTACTGAAACTTACATTGGAATTCCTTTTTTTATAACATTTAACAGCATTTATTTGTCAAAAAACTAAAAACTTGTCTTGTAAGCGTCAAGGACATATGGTTCCAAAAGATTAACGTAGAAATATTAAAATATAATAACCTTTTATAATACTTTTTCGAGAAGACTTATAAAATGCGATATTCTTACAATTCAAGTAATATTTTATTATAAGTTTAGTTTACTTTTTTTCACTCCACATATTTTCGTTCCATTAGCCTTTTGTAATGATAAATGGAAATTTTCATAATTAACAGCATATCATGTAGTTAATTTTTTTATAAATAATTTTCCTAAAATCGGAATCAAAATGGAATAAAATTATAATTTTAAAGAATATAAATATTAATTATATTTTATTCAAATATGCAGAATATATCCGCATTATTTTGGATGAATCAACTCTAACTTAAGGCGTATTAATTTCCAATTTAAAGCAATATCGTTCAGGAGTTACTTTAAATTGGCAGTTTCAACCGGAAACTGTCCACTGTCATAACCGAAAATAGTATCGATCAAAATCAAATATCCTTTAGCTTTGAATCCCCTAGGCTTTTTTTGTGTCAAACGGTATTATATGAAAATTCTCGTCAAAAGAAAAATATCAGTATTTCAAGGCATTTGCTGAATGAATTGAAACAAAGCGACAGGATTTGGTTTCGCTCGAAAATTGGAAGTTGACATTCCATTTTCCCCAAGAGGAGACCAGGCAAAAGGTCCTTTGAAATAAATATATCGCAGTTTGCTGATAAACACACACTTTAAGTTCTGACAAAGATTCGATGTTATTCAAGAAGGATATTCCAAGAAGTTCAGGGAATGTAAACAGTTGGCGGAGATTAGCAGCATAGTGAAAATATTTGGAATGAAATTGCGATGTCAATTAATTTCATAACTTCCTTACCCATTTGTTTATCTCATCTGAAGTCAAAGGGGTATAATTATTTGTCATCCAAATGAATAAATTACGCCATTACCAATTCTGTTAAAATATGTTAGTTTGGGGTACTTGAAAGTATTTTAAATGTCACTTTGAATCCATGTTTAGAATCAATGTATCTTCTCATAGCAATGATAAAAGTCATCATAAAATCTTCATAAATGGGTGATATACATTTCATATTATTAAGAACAGGTGAAGGATTATACAAAAGAGAAATATCTGTCAAAATAACCGTTTTAATCTAATTGCAATAATAAATTATGACATTTGACTATTTATGACAATACTTTAGAATCTCTCTGGTATAGCTCTTACCACTATCTACTTACCATTTATAATCTCTTCTCTACTAATAATAAAGGGAAATGTGTGCTGGTGTGTGTCGGTGTGTTGACGCTCTACAGGTGAGATCGGTGAATCTCAGAAAGCTACAGAAATTTATGAAACATGCTTTGGAGGGGTGGGAATGTACACCTCAGACCCTTTCTGAAATTTTAATTAGAATTTCAATTAAAAGATGACGAAATTTGGGCTTTTTCCTTAATAACTATTGAAAATATTGCAGCACAAAAATACTTTTTTACATATGAAAGTACCAAACATTACCTTTTCAATGATATCAATTAGAGTTGTCGTACATTTTTCTCCTAATTTTGATAAATTTTTTTAAAGGAATTTTGTCACATAATTTAAAACAATACTTTTATTGTTGCAGCATAACTCAAACAGTTTTCATTGTTTAAACAAATATTTAATTGTGTGTTTCTACCATTGTTGAAATCTGAGATAATAATCCTAATACATTTTTTGCTTTCGCGTATTTCATTTCATCTTTTTTGTGAAAATATGTAATCCAAATACTCCGAGATAATATTGCTTTTTCGTACATTAGAAATATATCAGTTAGCTGAATGGTTATGTTGCCATGTTTTCATTCTTTTTCTCAACATCCAACTCCGCTGGCCACAAAATGCGCTGCGTCATTTTTTTAATGTTGAAATTAAATTCATATTTTACAAGAGGAATTAGAAAGTGAAGATAGTGCCGACAACGTGGAATTAGAGGTTACATGGCATGGTCAGTTCTTTGACTCCATTAAGAACATTTATGTATGGTAATGAACAGAAGAGGTCAAGGTCCTCACTAATGAACATCTACAGTCTGAAGTTTAAAATTGCAGAGAACAATGAATATAAAATGATGCAGGATTCAGTGAAATCGTATTCCCAGCGAACAAGCTGAATAAACGAAGACAATTTACTTCTTAATATGCATCATCACTTAAATAAGTTGTGTACCAAGACGATTGGAGTTATGATTATACAGTTCGACTGACTTCTTTCCTTTTTTGTCTTTTTTTGCAGCATTCCAACTCCTATGTTCTCAGGTGTGGCACAACACTTCTCAACAGTGCTCTGAATGAAATTCTTTTGCAACATTTATTTCCCCTATGTTCATAGGGGTGTGGCATAACAGTTCTCTGAATAGAAATTCTTTTGTAACATTTATTTTAATGTTCTCAAAGGTGTGGCACAACACTTCTCAACAGTGCTCTGAATAAGTTCTTTTTTTGCGACTTGTATTTCCTATGTTCACAGAGAAAGGTGTGGCTGTACTTCTCAGTGCTCTGAATAGAGATTCTTTTGCAACATTTATTTCCTATGTTCTGAAAAGATGACTGACTGCTTACTTCTCAACAGTGCTCTGAATAGAGATTCTTTGCAACATTTATTTTATGTTCTGAAGGTGTGGTAGAACACTTCTCAACAGTGCTCTGAATGAGATTCTTTTTGCGACATGTATTTCCCCTATGTTCTGAGGTGTGGCACAACACTTCTCAACAGTGCTCTGAATGGGGATTCTTTTGCGACATTTATTTCCCTATGTTCTGAAAGGTGTGGCACAACGCTTCTCAGCAGTCTCTGAATAGAGATTCTTTTTGCGTATGTATTTCATGTTCTGAAGGTGTGGCACAACGCTACTCAACGGTGCTCTGATTCTTGATCTCTAGCCACCTGATGTATCTATTTTAAAACCTCGCTTCCTGATGTCATAGAGCAGGTTTTCTACAACACATGGGCCGCGGCCCCACTTCAGGAGCCTAATATAGCGGATTAGTGGGACACTTGAACTCTGAAAGTCAAAGTGGGGGAGCTTCAAAGGTATTCACTCGTTTTTTGCATTATTGATATTTGAACTACACGATTGAATTTGGTGTCTTAAAATCATTGGGAAAATACGAAAAAACAACGAAAATCAGTAAAATTTCCTTGAATCTTCATTAATGATAAACAAGACCATTGGTGCAGTTGGTGATAGGTTGTACTGACATCAGTGATAATTAATAGTTCGTAAAAAGAACGATAACAAATAAAAGTATGTTAAAATGCTTATACTTGTTAATACAGCGGTTTTCCCCAGCTTGTTATAGCCAGGGCAGCATTTACGTATTAGTGAGCAGCGGAACTCTAGTCAAGGGTAATCAGAAATTGAGAGCTTCAAGAGTATTCCTCGTTTTTGCTTTGCATAACAATATATTTTTTATCCTTTAAAGTTAAGCTTTACTGACATATACGTGCTTATATTTTTTATATATATTCTACAGTCAATATGATAAATCGATTATTTCATATAGTCTCCGCAATAATTAAATATTATACATAATACTGAAAATAACCCATCGTGGTAGCGACTGGTGCAAGTCTATCTTCATTCGAGGAATGTCCGATCAAATCTAACGTGCGTAGATATATATGCGGAGAATGTTTGATATTGATTGAAAACAAAAAAATTAACATATGTATTATGACGGGAAATATTTGCACATTTATAGTATTTACATATTTCTTCAAAAAACTCTTGGTAAACAGCATTCAGTAATGAAATATTTTCTTTGTTTAATAAATCTTCCTTGTACTTCCAAGATCTCTTTCTGTAAATTTTAACGTTGGCAAAATAATTGTCAGAATTATATCATCCACGTTGCGCAAATAATCAGATGCATCGTGGCGTCAAACACATCACGCGCATAATATACCGCTGATATAATTTACTGCTTTCAACCAAAAACGAAATTAATTTGAAATATAAGTTAATATAATTTAAAATTTCTCGAGAACTATTGATCGTAGCAGAATTTTATATCGTGGATATAAAATTTTATTTCACTATGTTAGAGCTATTAAATTTGAAATTAGAACTGACAATTACTCTGTTTTAAAATTACTGAAATTTTTGGTTCTCTAACAATGAAATAATACTGTTTAACGTCTCGCAGTGCTATGGCTCGAGTTTTATTGTTGGTAGAGCGTTACTGAGATCTGGGCTATTATTAGTAATAACCGGTTTTATGGGGTTGTGTACATAATGAACGGTTAATACGTATAATTCTACAGTGATTATATATAATAACCGATTACCCACATTGACCGTAACATATATAAATGTATTATGTGTTTGTATTTTTTTTTAATTGTAGTTGAGTGGGAGTCAAATATTTTTTACGCAACAAGTGGTCCAGATGATAAAAGTTTGGGAACTGCTGTCTTAGAGGATTGAAATTTTGTGCACTTGTGTATTCTAATTAACAATAGAATATTTTAATAATAATTGTTGGAGATAATCATTGATTAAATTAATTTGATTCTGTCCCAGTGGTGCCATAGAGGATTGAGAAAATAATAGATCTCAAGATTAAAGTAGATCATGATTAAAATTTTAAAAATTCTGCTTTTAGTACTCTAATAAAGTGTTGATAAAAAAATGATATTATTAAATTTATTATTTTATTTTACATAAAATAAATATCAAACACAATTTTTTTTACCACTAACTACTCAGTTTTCCTCTACTTTTAATTAGATGACATATTTTTTTTGGGACTGCGTTTCTTTTTTATTCAACTAAAATTCATAAAACAAAAAATTATGAAAGAAATATTTATATCTCCGTAACAGTGGCGTACCTATGTAAAATGGCACTTTCTGAGCTAATTCAAACTACGCCCACCTCTTTCTTTGAAATGTGATCCTCATTTTCTTTTCGGAAATTTGACGAATAGAAAAGATTTAAAGTGCAAATAAAATTTAAAATAATATAAAACATTTTTTTTGAGTTTATAGGACATTTATTTACATATATTTTCTTTTTACAAAATTTCGCTTCATTTCTCAGAAAATTTGAAGATTTGCATTCTAAGTAATCCTTTAAATATAGCTCAAATAAGAGATTCAAAGTTTTTTGTAGAAATTTCAGATATTTTAGAAAAAGAGAAAATATAAATAAAAGTATAAACGAAAAGTAATATAAAATGTTACAAATCTCTTAATCAAATGAAAAAAACTACACACATTGCGAATAATAATGAGAAAAAATTATTCATATGCTTCTTTGCTTACATAGGCAGTAATGCATACCTCTCGTGAATTGCGGCAAGAATTTTAGTTCTTTGCTTCGTATATTATTTTCGTTAATTAATAATATAATAGCCCAGAATCATCTCTCAGTAACTCTCTGGCGTCATAATAATAAAAAAAAACTCATGCATAGCACTTGCTGAGACGTTAAACAACATTATTTCATTGTTAGAGAACCTAAATTTCGGTAATTTTAAATTTAAAAGAGTAATTGTAGTTCTAATTTCCAAATTTAATGGCTCTAAAATAGTGAAATAAAATTTTCTATCGATTGATATAAAATTTGCTATGATCAATAGTTCGAAATTTAAATTATATTAATCATATATTAGAAAGAAATTAATTTCCGTTTTAATAAGTAAATTACGTCAGTGATATATAATGCGCGTGATATGGTTAGGATACATACGTTGCATCTAATTATTTAGTGCAATCGTGTTGATATAATTGGATAATATTGTTTTGGCAACGTTAAAATTTACACAAAGACATCTGGAAGTACAAATTAAAGTGACAACGAAAAAATACTTCCGCACGGAATGTTGTTTATGAGAGAGCTTTTTTGAATAAAGAAATAGAAATAAATAATAATAGATAAAAATCTTTCCTCATAATACATATGTTTATTTTATTTGTTTTCTAAAACAATATTAAAACGACTCATATATATATCTATTTAAGCACATCAGATTTGACGGAAATCCTCTCAGAAGGAACAATTTACCATCAAGCCATGACGAAAGTGATTTTCTAGTTACAAAGACATCTTTTATTTTATCTTCGAGTTTTAGCATAAATACGGACAGTAATTTTACTTTCAGAAATTTACCAAACTGTAAGATTCTTCTCAGAACAACTGCATCTGGGTTTGCGAAATAAAATTTAAAATAATACAATCGCATTTCAGCATAAAATTATGCAAATATTATATTTCAAAACAAAGTAAAGATAGCTAAACTAATAAGTGAACACGTCTTTTCGAAATTTCTGGAAGTTCTTACACTATAAAAAAATGAAATTTTTGCGTTCTTCATACACTTTCTGCTTGACTGAAAATAGGGTAACACATTCTACTAACTATTTATCTCCAACTTCCAGAAAAAACCAATCAATTGGTATGAATCAGACAAATCGTTAGAAACCATCAAAACCTTACGGTGATATTCGACTCTAACAATCTTCCTTATCTCCAACACAAAATTTGGGTTTCAGTTTGGTTGCAGGTAAACAGCTTTGAATTTCACGGTAGAGTTTTGGTCAACAAATCTCAATATTAGTATTTGTTACTTCGTCGCAGCTTGAGGCTAATGGGTTGTAAAAAAGATTGCATCCTTAAGATTTTCCCACCCTTTGTTGAAGTATTTCAATTTTAAGATTGGGAATAAGTACTTTGTAAAGACCACTTTCCTTTTAAATGCAACCAATGGTTTCCTTAATTTGCGCCCCCCCTTGTGATTGCGCTTGAGGGCACGTGCCTACCTGCCCCACCAGACACGACACTGTTCCGTAATTGTTAAAGTAGAATTAAAGAATCTATGGTATTAAATTTTAGCTTATAATTTTAAAATGCGATAATTTCATACACAAAAAACAAGTATGATGCACTGGCAAATAAGTTAAGCGTTGGTAAAAAAAATAATATTTTTGTAGCGATAAACTGGTTAGCTTATACCGAAATTGTTTACATCTGGAAGAAGATTCCATTCAATGTTTAGACAACTTAGTGCTTTAAATTTTCTTTTATATAATCTACTTATTTATTGAGAGAAGAAGTATAATGGCAATCCTGAGATAAAGGATTTGTTTCTATGTCCTGAAATGACAGATGCAAAATTGCAAAATAAGTCCAATTAGAAACAAGCCTGTTAAATAATCTTCGGAAGAACTAAACATGACGATATGCATTGACAATGAGTTTTAAATTATCACTTAAATCTGGCGGATACCAGATTTGAATATAAAATTACTTAAGTTTTCATCTCCCATCAACGGCAGGAATTAATTGGCTCATACCCAAATACTTTTTTTTATATAAGATGTCGCACTATTTAATAATAATTAAAGCTAATGTATTTGCCTTTGTGTGCGAGTCGTAGCCTTGATGACCATCAATATTTGTATGTATGAGATGCTTGGAAGGTTTGTGGAGGGAGGGTGCATGCATTGACATTCTACAGACAAACCATTAAAACTAGTTAAATTTAGCATAAACATGCTTTGATGATTACTAATATGCTCTCAGGTAATTATTTTTAAGTAGAATGGTATGTGGGTGTCCACACTTATACTTAATCAATAGCTAATTTTAAACGCCGTTAAGATAGACATATAGTTCCCATTTGCTTGTCAAAGGAAAATTATATTTGATGTCTCTTTGAGTCACTAAATATATTTCTGAAAAAGTTACAATTCTAACTTTATAAGGTCCCAGTCCTATCAGTGCATATTTATTAAAATATTTTTGTTCTAACATTTTAAACGAAAAAGTCCCTCTTCATGATAAGTCAGGCGAGGTTATGGAACTTTGAATTTCATGATTTTTAACCAATCAGCGAGCGCGTCGACAAGTGCTACGCATTGATTGGTGGATCGTCTTCTTAGCGGCAGTGAAATGAACCAAGAGTAGATTAAGTCAAAGATATTCAAAGCTTCCAAAACTCAGGTTAGTCGCTGAAAGGCAGGACTTTTCTAGTTTAAAATGTTAGAGTGTCAAGAATATTGGACTAAATATGACTGATAGGACCGGGGGACTGTATAAAAAGTTAGATTTCGTAACTTTTTCAGGAATATATTTATTCACTCTAAAAACATATAATTCTTCCCTTCCTTTAAAGCAATTTTCAAATTGGAACTATATGTCTATCTCTAATGGTTTAGAAATTAGCTTCTGGACCACGATAAGTGTGGACACCCTGTATAATAATCAAAAATTTACTGAAATTTGAACATTTTCAAATAATATTTCGGAAAACACAATCGCATGAAAATAACTTTAGCACCATCTCAAAATTCGAAACATTTTCTTTTCTATGTTGCTGATTTAGAGTCAGTTCAACCGTTTCCCCGACTTTCACAATTTTTAAAAAAATTTAAATACGATTTTTAACATCTCAAAACTTTAGCTCATTTTAACATCTCAAGATTTTAACTCGTTAGCTCAACATATTTAACATCTTTAAAGTAATATAATAAACATATCACGAATAACAGCTATAAAACAACTGCAAGACAAAATACTGGGAGAAAAGAATCTTTCAGATGTCCCCAATGCTCCAACTTATTCAGCTGTGGCCCTTATCCGCAGGTCAGGTCATGATTGTTTGACAGAGCAGCTTCATCCTATTAGTATGGACGAGTTTTCTGTTTTGTTTATTTGGAGTAAAGTAGAATTTCAGCTATACCAACCGCTTCCGATGTAATGCTTCGTCAATGGGGAATCTTTAAAATTTCAATATTTTATTTGAAGATGTTAATTAATGTTTAAAGTAGAATTAATATTCTGGCTTAAGGATACTTTGAAAACATTAAATTTCATGTTCCTAGGTTTGGTTTGGAAAAGGGGTTTTGGGGATTTTCAGCTACAAAGGCTATTATCCCCTATTCATTCCAAAAATCTTTTCAATCCGTAATCAAAAAGGAAAGAAAAATTGTCATCAAAAGATGGTCTAGAACTATTGCCGATCTAATTCGGTCAAGACAAAAAAAAATGGCGCCCTTCTAGAAGGGCTCCCAAATTCTTTTTTTCTTCGTGTTCTTATTGCTGTAGCTCTCAAAGTTTACTTAAAATAATTCATTTTGTGGAAACGCTGCCATAATTGTTCGTTATCGCTCTTTTTGGCAACTTCTAAGGCCTATTTAGAGGCTAATTTTTTAATCAAACGATTTAGACAATCAATGGCGATTAAATTTTTAACCAAACGATTAATCAAAATACAATCGTTCCATATGGAATTTAGCCATTTTAAGAGGAGTATTTTTTAAGCCGGTTTAAATAAAAAGAATCACACAAACTCAAAGAACACAGAAGTCAACACTTTGTGTTCTACAGAAAGAATTGATTCGAACTTGGCGCTTGATCAGTATCCAAATGGATTTGGCGATTGCTTAAATCAGAGAGTTACCGAAAAACGGTCTGTGAATCCAAAATAAACAAACAGAAAACTCGTCCAAAGTAAAATCAGACCAAAAAACATAGCCTTTCGTATTATAAAAATAATTTAACTCAGGCTGTTTACATTTTATTTACACAAAACGTCGTTCACTCAGACAAAATTTTTGAATACTTTTTTCACAAGAAAAAGCATAGATGAAAAATAAAAAAAATTCCTTTACAAGTGTAAATTCGATATTGTTACAAACATAGAAAGTCGTTTCCCAGCAATTTAAGTCTTATGGTTGGGAAGAGAGTTTTACAAGGTTAATCATGGAGTGACCTCAGCGACTGTTATGGCACCCCTGACCTTGACGACGAACTTGGCGATTTGGCGACAAATTTGGCGACCTTGGCGACAAATAGATGATTCCCGAAAATGCAACCCTTTTCTCGATATTTCTACTAGGAAAGGGAATACACGAGAAAATTCCATGTGACGTCACGGCCTGTCGGATTGAATATTTAAGGACGGCGCCTGGATCAGAGGAAGTGGTTGATCGCCTTGGAGCGCGAACGTCTTTGGAGTTCTATTCGCTGTGTGAGCTGGTGAGCTGAGCTGTTATTGTCGTTACTAGTTATTTGCTGACTGTTTGTGTTGTTAGATAACAAGGTGCTGAACTGTCCTTACCTGTGAATTGTTGTCTATTTACATTGGTAATCTGTGCAAGAACTATTGTTTCCTGTACCTGTGCTACGTGTTTTCCTGCATATTTGTAAATAAACCTTCATTCTCCATTATCCTGCGTGTTGGACTGTTTACACCAGACACCCACGGAAAGACATTTGCAACAATATATATAGTTTTGGTTATCTCTTAAACATTTTTCAGAAACAGGCAAAAACAAGATCTAAAGATGCCCATTCAAACAACACATAGTTAAGAATGTTTAAAAAACTTTCCATCATTTTGTTATACTTGTGGATAGTGATTTTCTATTAATATTACTGATTTATCTTGCTTCCGAAACACAAACACTTTTAATTTAACTCAGTTCAAAATGTATAACATTTTAGTAAATTCAAATTTTATTCATTACGTGAAGGCTTTTAATAATCAAACAAAGAAAATCACTTAGTACAATCATTGTTCATGATAAATATTCAAAACAAAAATCTGGTCAAAAAACAACAGCTTTATCGTACATTTTTTCAACGGGAACATGGTAAAATATGATAAACTTCTAACAGCATAATAATATTTAAATCACTGAAATTCTAAATATAAATTCTAATAATAATATTTGATGTGTTCAATTATAAATACTTTCCGTTCTGGCAATATCATTTGCTCATAACATAAATTGCTTTGTCTTTCAAATGTGTATATAAGTGCGTGTATTAATATAATTATTAACAATAAACAATAAAACAATTTTCTGTTTTGAAATCTACCAAGTTTTGCATATTTTTAAAAACTTTTATTTAACTTGATTGTTTCATATTTGTAAAAATGTAATTTTGTAATCAATTTTTCACTCTAGAACCTTGAAATTTTGTACACATGTGAATTTTCGATGGCAACACACTATTTTAATATTTTAAGAATTTAATTACCAATTAATTGATTAAGTTAATCAAATTTCACAATATTTTAAGAATTTAATTAACAGTTATTCCATTAATTTAATTGTTAATTTTATGAAAGACGCAACTTGGTAGAATATTTCAGAAAAACTGATTTCAAAAGTCCATAATACTTACGATAATAAATCATAAATTAAATGTCAAAAATTCGAAAATAATTAAATTTTACTAATAAAAGTGTGTTTTTAAAAACTTTTATATTAAATTTATTTCAATGGAATGACTTGATAGATATGGCGTGATAACCCAAATCTCAATCATAAATTCACTGAAATCATAATTTTGAAACGTAATAATGACATTCGATAAACTCCTTTTGAAAATTTCGTCTCTTTTATGATTATTGATTGATAATATTACAAATTAATTTGTCTTTCTAATTGGCATAAATAAGACTAGAGTAGTTTGGTTTCGAAATTTAATTCGCAAGTAAAGCAAATATAATTTAAAGACAGCAACGGTACAAAGAATTCGAAAACAGAATTCTTCCGAAAAATTGAAACAATATTATTAGAAATTCCAGGCACGATCTTTACGAAATTAGCACTCCGACGGGATTAGAAAAAAATATTTGACAAAAAAATAACACAACTTTTAGCAATAAAATCACGTAAACGGCTAAAATGATTTTAAAATGAAATTTCTACTTAGGGATCAAGCATTTATAAAAAGACTTTTAAGCCCAATTTTGCTGTTCAGATTGAAACTTAGGATCCAATTCCTTATTTCATTTTATTTTATGAGGCATTAAATCTATTTAAAGAAATAACTCAAAGCACCGCTTCAGTTTATTACATTGTGAATTTTGACATTAAAGACAGGATAGTAATCTGAAATTCTTGTGCTGTTTCTCGTTCAATTTCTTTTCTAATTCTTTCTTGATATGATATTGGCAAACGATTCTCAACATATTTTCTGCTCTCTTCTTTTTTTCCTTCAAGACTTTATTTATTCTTAACACTTGAAAGATATATCATCCTCAAAATATTGGTTCTAAATTTCAGAATTCGTAAAGTAGATTAAAAAGGTTAGAAATGGAAAATTATTATTTTTCTACGTTCTTAAATTTTTTAAAATTATTTTTATGCCAACCAAACCATCACATATGAAAATGGACGAGTTTT
>BGPR01039610.1:0-14246 GCA_013235015.1 Araneus ventricosus
TTGGTGCCTGAAAGAGTACCAGAACCAACGGAATCGAAACATATGTTTCCGATCGATCCAGCCGTTAAAAAAATGCTTGAAGATCACAGAAAGAAATATTTCAAGTTTGAACACCTGAGATTAAATATATTTTATTCAACTTTAGAAAGGCTGGTTTATGAACAGCGACCCAAAATTGATTTGTCCGAACTCCTTAGCTACATGGGAAACGAGTTTGGCTTATGGTTAGGTCTGTCTATGATGACATTCTTCGAAGTTTTTGAAAAATTAGCATTATTTATAAGATATATATGCATTTTTGTTAAAAATAGTTTTTATAAACAGTGAAAATCGTAGTTTAGCTGTTGAATTTGATACTACTAATTAACATGTTCGAAACGATATCAGTCTCCAGGAACTGCCACTGAATTTATTGTTTAGCAGGCGTCAGACCGACTCTTCCTTATTAATTAGTTAGCCCATATTGGACGCTGTAAACTGAGTGCATTAAATATCTATTATATTCTTCCTATAAGAACTGAATTGAGCATCTAGACTATCTTTAATCTTTCTTTTATTAACAATTTAGAACTGGCAACATTAACATTATTATTATCGAATCTATAGAGCTATCAATATGGTGATGTATCAAATCTTCTGTGTCATGTTGTAAATATGTATATATCAGCTAAGGTATTATGAATGTGCGTGCTAAATGTAGAATAAATAGGTGTTTATACAGTTAAATCCGAAATACGCGGCCTGCCACCTCAAAATCGCAACAGTTTTGGCGACGAGGTAAAGTAATTTGTCTATCCATATTTATTCGAAAGTAGTTTTGCCATTTTGTAATTAATTCCTGATGGATGCGGAACAATTTAAAGCATTAATCGATGCTATAAATCAAAATCAACAACTGCTTATGTAGCGTTTATTATCAAAAGATAAACCAGAACTGACTGTTTCTAAAGAAACTCCGGTTAAAACCATTTCTCAAATTCCACCTTTTGAAAGTTAGGAACCTAAAAAAGAGAAATTTAAATATTATATGCAACGTTTCGAAAATTACTTAATGATGAAAGATGTTTTACAAGATAAAGATAAATGTGCTCAACTATTACTCAATTCTATCGGCGCATCGAATTACAACATCTTGGCGGCTTTAATTGCGCCAAAAGCTCCTAACGAACTGCCGTATGATAACTTATTTAAAGTGTTAGAAAATCATTTAGCACCAAAGAGAAGCTGTTTAGTTTCACAGCATTACTTTTTATCGACTTATCAAAAACAGTACAGTTCTATTTCGGATTTTGTGGCTGATTTGCGACGTGATATTGCGGAATGTAAATTTATTGTTGCTTGTGAATGCAGTAAAAACGTATCGGTTGCTGATATTTTTTTAAGAGCTCAATTTATTCGCGGTATTAAGGACAGTTGGATCAAAGAACAGATATTACAATCTGAATTAACTGATTTCAATGAAATTGTCGATAAAGCTATTGCGTTTGAAACGTCAAAAATCGACTGTCGCGAATTATCAAAATCGAATACAACAGGCTTGAAGGATATCAATAAAATCGCAAAACGTAATCGGCAGTCGAAAAACGTAAAAACATCCTTTAGAAATCAAACCACAAATCAGAAGCATTTAGCTTCAAATTATCGTAAGAAAACTAAGAAACCTTTCCTTGATTTCGAAAAACTTGGTATAAATAATTTGTGCCTGCGTTGTGGAAACAATTCTCATTTATCAAGAGAATGTCGATCAAATCCAAATAATTTGAAGTGTAGAGCATGCAAATCTACTGGACATGTACAAAAGGTCTGCATCAAAACAATATTAAATGCTAACAGATCAAATGGTCCAAATTTAGCAAACCATGTTAAAACGTATCAAGACATTGGTGTAAATGCGATCGTCAACATTTACGATAACCGTACTTCAGAATCCGCAGAAGATGCGACGAAATATTTTATTTCAGTCAAAATAGAAAATCGTTATCAAAAGTTCGAAGTTGACACTGGCGCATGTTATACGCTCATACCGGACACTCAATTTAAAAGATTAAGGAGTCTATTCTGGTACCCCCGGTTGGGTTGGGTTCCGTTGTTAATGTGCGGAACCCAACGCAATTCCCAACCCAACCGGGGGTACCAGAATAGACCCCTAAGTATAAAAAGGCAGCTTGAACCAACCGAAATCGCATTTCGATCCTATACTGAGAATGTATTCTTACTTCTCGGTAGAGTGCGAGTAAAAGTGGAACACAAGGGCCATGTATCCTTTGAGGATTTGTATATAGTACCTGGTACCTGATGGATTTGATCCTTTATTAGGAAGAGACTGGATCAGACATTTTAAAATTAATCTAAATAAAATAGATCAAACCACAGGAAACGAAATTCAAAATGAAATATTTTCGATCCAAAACATCACTGATATTGAAAAGCATTTTCCAGAAGTATTCGAACAAAAAGTAGGCTGTGTACCTAATTTCACTGTCAAACTAAAATTATGTGATGGAACTAAACTTAATTACATTCCAAAACGGAATGTACCCTATGCTTTAAGGGAAAAGGTTGATAAGGAACTTGATTCTCTCGAAACAGCTGGAATAATATCCAAATCAATTACAATTGATTGGGGATCACCTTTAGTTGAAATTCCTAAGGGAGATGTTAGGGAGATGAGAACAGTTAGACTTCGCGTAGATTATAAAGCTGGAGTTAACGATCTACTTATGAATGTCAACTATCCAATCAAGAAAATCAATGAAGTTCTAAATAGTCTTAGACATTCCAAGTACTTCTGCAAATTGGATTTATTTAAGGTGTATCTTCATTTCCAGACTGATGAAGAGAGCAGCATTATCCAAACAATTTCAACGCATCGAGGAGCATATAAAAGGAACAAGTTGAGTTTTAGAATTAAAACTACCCCGGCAGAGTTTAACCGGGTAATCGATCAAATTCTGAATGGTTTACCCAAAACTATAGCTTATTTCGATGACATTGTGGTCCATATTAAAACTAAAGATGAATGTTCTAAGAACCTTTTTGCTTGTCTAGAAAGGTTACGTGAATATGTCTTACACTTGAACATCAAGAAATGTACATTTTTTCAAACAAGAATTGAATATCTAGTTCATGTAGTAGAAAACAACAAGATATCACTATCACCATCAAAGGTTGAAGCTATCATACGAATACAGCAACCAAGAAATGTTCAAGAACTTCGACAATTTTTAGGTATGGTTGCTTACTATTCTAGATTCATACCAGATGTTTCTACTATTACCTATCCCTTACGTAAAATCCTTCGTAAAAATCAGAAATTTTACAGGAATACGGAACGCGAACAAGCTTTTCTTCAGCTCAAGGAAGAAATATCCAGTGACAGAGTACTAATACCCTTCGATCCAGAATTACCTGTTACGTTAGCGACAGATGCTAGCCCAGTGAGAGTTGCAGCTGTATTATCGCACATCGTCGACAATGTAGAAAAGTCAGTCGCTTTCGCTTCCCGTTCCCTAACAGAAGCTGAAAGAAATTACTCTCAACTTCATAAAGAAGCCTTAGCAATTATTTTTGGAGTTTCCCATTTCATTAATTATATTTATGACCGACACTTTGTTCTCATAACAGATAACCAGCCCTTATCCATAATATTCCACCCTAAAACTGGCTTTCCAAGAATGATATCGGCTCGACTTCTGCGCTATGCTTCCTTTTTAGCATGATTTGCTTACACTGTGTAATTTTACACAGTCAAATTTAGAAAAGGATTGGAAAAGCAAAACGCGGATTGCTTATCTAGAGCTCCTGTTAACCACAGAGAAGTAGAATCAGAAGTCTCACTCCCATAGACCCTAATGACAACTTTTTTAACATGCCGTTTCCTATCGTCATGACAACGATGTAAACAATAATTAAGAATATTATTGGATTTTCAACTCGTTTTTCGACGATTATTAAATTTATGAATAGCAACTTTTTTTTATATATATTGTTAATTTAAAAATGTTATTGTTCTAATAATAATTCCATTTATTATTGTTTATATAATTATTTTAAATATCTCACTAAATTGACTTTTTGCTTTTAATACAGTAAATTTGGAATATCATTCAAAACATTAAAAAATTGATTTGCTTGTTTCCTAGGGTACCAATAATTTATAACGTGTGAATGTATAATTTAAGAAGATTTAAGTTTTTTTCTTCATATTAATAATTTCATTTATCCTTTTTTGAAGAACAGGTCTTTCTAAATTAATTAATTTAAATTAATTTTTATTGAATTAGATAATTCTATACTATCTCTTTCAGAACATATTAAAATTTCAACGATAAATTAATTTTTCATAAATTCCCTTCAATATTATTCAAGACACAAAAATTGATAAAATGTAATTTCCATAAAAGAAATTCACTTGTGATTTTCTTACACTCTGTAGGAAATTAAATTTGTTGTTTTAGTAAATATTATACTATTTCTTTCAAAATATTTTGAAATTTAAACAATCAATTTTTAATAAATACACATTCATTCTTGTTAAATATTTAAAAACTAATAGAATTTAATTTCCATAAAGAAAATTCATTCGTGAATTTTTTTAACCTAAATTTTTTTTAATGTGTTATTACTATACTACTTCTTTCGGAATATGTTTAAACTTCAATAATAAATTAATTTTTAATGAATTCACATTCATTATTATTCAAGATACTAAAATTTATAGAATATAGGTAATTAATTCACTTGTAATTTTCTTAAACTCTGCAAGAAATTATATTTGTTGCTTTAATTACTATTATACTATTTCTTTCAGAATATTTTAAAACTTCAACAGTTTTTAATAAATACACATTAATTCTTCAAGATAAAAAAATATTGGTAGAATGCAATTTCCATAGAGAAAATTCATTTGTGAAGATAATTTTTCAGAATTTTTCCAAAAAATTACAAATCCATCAAATTAATCCCCTCCCACAAAAAATTAAATACTTTTATATGGTTATGAAACAAGATGCTATAATAAATACAAAATATTTAAAACAATGCCACATTTTATTGAACAAGCATAATAAGTTACAAAACAAAACATTTCTAGCAAATACTGCCTAGAAACCAGAGTTAATTGTTATATATAGTATAAAAATATTCGATATAAGAAAGTGTCATAAAAAAACATAGAGCTAAACATTAATTCAATGAACTTAGCACCCAGGGTGGCCCTATCAGAAGTTAAAACTCCCTATGTACCTCATCATTTTACCTAGTATTGGTGTGTTCTATTATGAAATTATGATTTTTGATTAAACATGCAAATTTTTTTTCAAAAACATTTGCAAGCTTAAATATAATAAAATCATCAAGAAAATAAAAATGGGGAACATATTTTAACTTATTTTTAGAACTTGTGTTGGATTTGAAATCATGGTTCATAATTCGAACTAAAGAGGAAATTAAAAAAAAACATTGTGCTTCCTCTTTGTGTTCCAGGTGATCATTAAAAAACCTCTATATTTACTATGCTCAAGACAACGTTGAATTTTTTGGTGATACTATTTCTTTGCGAACATAAATTAAAATTAGACAAAAAACATTCAACAAATATTGAAACAAATTATTTGTTGGCTACTTTAAGTTAGATTATTTACTGATATCATATTCTTTAAAATCCAAAAAACTGTATGATTTTCGAAATTTTTAGTCTCATCTACCATTAACTTTTGACATTCAATACATTCATAAAGAGACAAATATTTTTTAGCAAAATATCCTGAAATATAAGATAACACATTTTCTTCAACACTATCTAAGATATTTAAATATAAGCTGTCCACATCATGTTCTACATTTTCCACTGTACAGTCTTCAGAACTTATGATGTCTAATAATTCTTTTTTATTTAAAGAATTGAAATTAATGAGGCTTCATCCTCCTGACAATTTTTATCACTCGATTGTTTTAAAAAGTTAGTGATAATAACCTTCTCAATTGTGTGGAAAAATTCATATGCATCCTGTAAGTTTCATTATTTATAATTAATAAAATCAATGAAACACATAAACACACCTTAAATTTAAAAAATTGGTGAAATTGACTACCTTTATATGAATGAATAAAACAACTGACAGGAAATTTGGTATGAAAATTTAAAGGAGTATTAATCTCATATCTGTGTGACTTTTTTTAAATACACACAATGCTAATTTAAATACTTAGAAATACTTTATTCAACAAAAACAATTTTCAAAATATTTAATAATAAAATATATCAACAATTTTTTTTTTAATTATCCACCACTACAACTTTTCTTCATATATTAAAGTCATTGGAATTTCATTATTTATAATTAATGCAATCAATAAAACACATAGTTTATACACCTGAGATAAAAAATGGTAAAATTGATTTAAATTTATGTATCTACAAGACTTGGACCACCTTTATATGAATGAAACAATTGACAGGAAATTTGGTATGAAAATTTAAAGCAGTATTAATCTTGTATCTGTACTTCTTTTTTTTAATATACACAATGCTAGTTTAAATATTTAGAAATATTTTATTCAAGAAAAACAATTTTCAAAGTATTTAATAATAAAATATATCAACAATCATTTTTTAATTATCTGAGACCACAGGGCTTATAACACAAAATAATTCTTTTTTCAAAGGAACTGAAGTTGGATGAGGTATATGCATCATGAATTTGGCATTTATAAAAAATTGTACCCATTTTAAAAAATAAAAGAAGAGAATTTTTTTAAAATAAAATTTTGTTAGCATAAAGAGTGTAACGATAACTTAGAAACTGACTCATTGTAAGATACACAGAAAAGTTCCAAAATTTATTTTGTGAAATTAACTAGAAAATTTTTGCAGTATCAAAGCATGTATTCAAACCATGATCAACAGGATCATACGAGGCAAGTTCGTCTAATCATAATATGCGAACTGGTCATATGACCAGCCATCCTGAAGACAAAACATCTCCAACATTGACAGACTGCCTGAAAAAAGAAACAAATTTCTAGTAGCTTCCATTTATATAACACAAACCAATTTATTTTTATTAAAGACTCCACTTCATTGTAATACATGAATAAAATATTCACCTTCAGCCATTAACAATTAATTTTCTTATATGAAGCTGCGTTAAATATAACAGATCAAAATATTTTGATAACTTTACTAAACTAGTATTGGCTAATATGCTTATCAAACAAATGTCCTATATTTTATTTACACAAATAAGAATGAATATTTTAATTTGCCTCTAGTAAACGCATGTTAAAAATAAATAACAAAAATAAGAATCTCCTTAAAAAGGAATTGAAATTTGAATAAGAATGCTATACTAAGATACTGAATTATTTCTAAGATACTAGTAGCAGTATATGTAATAATAATAAAGTATAAACATTAAACAGACTAGAGATATTTAATTAATTCATTTATTCTATTTCAAAGTAGGCATTTCTAAAAAAGCTTGCTTAATATAACCACATATAGTAAATACACATCTCAATATTACTTCACCTTAGAGCACAAATAACAGCAACAATTTTCATACTATAAAAATACAAACAACACTTTCCCCTCAAAATCAAAATAAGCTAAAAATGCTACAAAATTTTATCCTTTAATATCCACAATATAATTATAAATGCATTATGATTTTCAGCTGTATTTCAATCTTAAATTACTGATAAAAGAATTTTAACTTGTAAATTACTTTTACAGTTCACAATACATCACAGCAATAATTATAAAAAGTTTTTCTGAGAGTAATATGCAAAGGTTCCATTAATATCTTTTAAAATTATTTTAATTACCAAGTCACACTATGTTCCAATAAATCTATCAAAATACGGCACTACAAAAAATTTAAAGAATTCATGCACATTTTTGTCAGATTATTCTATATGATAGGCATTTTAATATGCTTCAGCAACTGCACAAAAGTAAAAAAAAATTATTATTTTATATACAAAAAGTGAAAAGTATTTTAAATATTGTAAGTTTTTCAGTTATTTAAATAACATCTCATAAACATTTTGTAACATATTTTTAACTTACCGTTCTCATCTCCAGGAATCTTGAATAGGAAAGTAGGCAAATGAGTTGAAAAAACTGGAATTTCACACGATTCTAAATGAAGTATTGGGTATATAACGATTGGGTAACGATTATAATAAATAATCTGGGAAATGTGGCAAGGAGCAGCAAGAATTAAACCGGCAACCCAACATGGGGGCGTTTCGGTTTCTTCTACATTCAAGGATGAAGGGTGTGTCTCCGGCGTATGCTCCAGAACTGAGTTCCTAGCTTGTGCCGGATTCAATAATTATGAGATCAAGAGTATCACAAAAGGAGAGTTAGAACCTGCCGGACAACAAAAGAAAGGCCAAAATAGCCCGAATTTTAAGAGAACCGTTAAAGGAAAAATCACAAAGCCAATCATAAGAAAGTGGAATGCAACCAAGTCTAGCCCTGAGAAAGTCTGTAGCAAGATCGAATCTAGAGCAAGATAAAACCAAATGTTCACAAGTTTCAGGGATCAGGCAAGTGCCACAGTCTAGGGAATCAGCCAGACTACATTTATGCAGGACTGCATTTACAGGAAGAGTTTTAGTAATAAAACGAAAAATCAGAACTTCAAGCCGCCGAGGGAGAGAGATTTTCCGAAAATTAAAATCGTCAAGCCAACGGAATGGGCCTTATGCTTGTGACGTCACATCTTCCGGCACGTGACCTGCCGGAGGCAGCCATTGGTCAGTCTTAAACAGCTGACTCAGAACTGCTTTTATTACTGAGTCGCTTATAGGCCGATCGTTTTGTTTATTCCTCCACAGCTGTTTTTTTATACTCTCGAACCCAAAGGGTGCATAAGGTCCATTGGACACAATACTTAGACTGCTGCCAGATGTCATTTTGACACTTATGTATAATTTTATAGCATTCAGAGGATTCTGGTGAGATCCAATCTGTGATACAGGGGGAGTTTAAGGCATTCTTGGCAATCTTATCAGCACATTCGTTCTCATAAATTCCCACGTGGGCAGGGGTATACACAAGTTGCAGAGATTTACAAATAGTCAACGCATGAGCAATAACTCAGGCCAGGAAAAGAGTGATTTTAGGATAATGGAAATCAATATTTAGGAGTGCAGACAAGTTCGATTTACTATCGATCAAAATCAGGTAGTCTTGAAATTCGCAAATAAACTTTGAGATGGCGAGAACCAAAGCAAGCCCCTCCCCAGTAAAAACCGAATTTATGTTATGAATTGAACCCTTAAAAATGACTTTTGTAGAAAAATTAACTGCAGCAATAGCTGTAGCATTAGCGGACTTTGAGACATCAGTGGCCAGAATAATCATATCAGAGGGGAGACTAGACCTGAACTCCGTAAACTGATGTTTTATGACATCTAAGACCACGCTTCTTTGTTGAAAATCAAACTCTTGAGTTCTGATGGAGAAATTGGAGAAATCCTCCCATGAAACAGGCAATCTTGTTGGGATTATTTTATTAACATCCAAGTTGACCAAATTAGAATAATTAAACAGCTTGGCGCCGCATGGAAGACGACTAAATATGTAGTTTGAAACCACTGTATTGACTTCTGAAACAGAACTGGACACAGCAGAGAAATCTTTTGCTGAAAATTGTTTGATAGAAAAGGACAAAAAACGCTTATAAAACCTCAGTGTTATGTTTATTTCTCTAGAAATCTTATGAAGAATAGGGATAGGTGTCCAGCGAGGCAAGCCAAAGAAAAACCTAATGACCTGATTATGGATCGTTTGAAGGCTAGAAAAACCAGCTTTGTTGGTCATTGCAATAGCATGCGCCCCATATTCCAATGATTGTAAGATGCATGCATTACAGATCTTGAGGAGATTAGAAGCATTTTCTCCCCATCTTGGAGAAGCCAAGGCTTTAATCACATTAAGTTTTCGCAGCGTCTTCCGTTTGATTTGGTCGATGTGAGATCTAAAGGATATGGTTTCATCAAACTGAATACCCAAAAAACGAACACTGGAAACCCAAGGGATATTTATACCACAGAATGGTACATGGAAACCCACTGAGGATGCTTGGGAGGAAAAATTGATGACACTGCTTTTTTGAGGCGCTATCTCCATGTGCCAAATTTGACACCAGGTTTCCAACCTGGCAATACAGAAAGAGATCTTATTTTTAACTTCCTCAATGCTGGGCTCCGAAAGAAGCAGAAAGATATCATCAGCGTAGACAAAACATTATATGTCATCAGGAAGGATATCAAAAATATCTTGCATAAAAACTGTAAATAACAGAGGAAAAAGAACGCTTACTTGTGGCACGCCTCTGTCATAGTTGAACATGGAGGAAGAGATTCCTCTCCATGATACGAAAGCTTTTCTGTCCATGAGGAAGTTAAAAATCCAAAGAGCGACCTGTCCCCGAATACCTGATTGTAACATCTTAAACATCAATCCATTGTGCCACACATTGTCATATGCGGCCTTCAGATCAAAAGAGATGCCGTAAACAAAGTGTTTGCGTGCCCTGGCCGTAAGGATTTTATGAAGTACCACCGCAGATAAGGTATCACAACCCTTATACGGAAGAAATCCAGCTTGAAAGGGAGAAAAAATTTCTTTTGTAGATAAAATTTTAACAGTCTGGCGAGGAGCATGCGTTCGAATAGTTTGCAAAATACTGATGTTAAAGCGATAGGCCTTTACGAAGTTACTTCCGATGCATTTTCCCCAGGCTTAAGGATGGGGGTTATTTTGGACATTCTCCAGCTTTCAGGAACCGTTGCAGAAGATAGAAGATCATTAAATAGTCCAAGGACTCTAAAGAGATTTGAATGGGAGAGGGATGAGATCATCTTTTTAAAGTTATCCCATCTTTAACCGGAGATTTGTTACGCATTTTGGATAATGCCGCATTTAGTTATTTCATAGTAAAAGGAAGATATAAGGATCTTGAAAGATTGTCTTCAGAAGAATTGCACGAAAAATCTATTGGAATTTTCTGATTCGGTGCTTTTTTGAGAATATTGGTAGCAATAGCATTAGCCTGAGGTACTGGGGATGACAACGTCACACCCGAAACCAGAACGAAATGTAATGAACAAGGGGTACCGTCTTTACTTAACATCGCTTTTATGATTCTGAAGGCAGTGTGAGACCTAGCGGTTTCCTCACATGTTCTTTCCCAGAATGAGCGTTTACGAGTTTTGATGTATTTGCGAAGGCGAGCAGCCATTTTTTTGTACGCAGACAAGTTTGCTGGATCTGGGTATGACTTAACCCTCCTCAACAACGTCCTCTATAAAGCCTTCAGGTAATTACAATGTGCATCCAGGAAACACATATTATTAATACTAATCCAATTGAGCAGCATATTTGCGTCAGTAGAAGTAAAATGACTACCAATCGCGGGGTGGTGAGTATTGAAATCACAAAAAGTAAAAAATGGGGGATAAGTTGGGAGAAAAGAGAGCCCAACCAGCTATCAGAGAAAATACCTCGGGGGGAGTAAGCATTAACCACTGTAACTGGGGAATTAGAGTTAGGCCCAAACCACAACTTAACACCCAGGACATCAAATTCAGAATGAGGAAGTGAGAAAGAAACAAGTTGCGCAGGAAGGTCATTACTAACAGCTGTAACTAAACCTTCACCAGGAGATCCAGACCGTTCTACTCGAAAATTTTTTTATGCCGGAGCGAAGCTGAAGAAGAAACTTTGAGAAAAGTCTCCTGAAGCACCAAAACAGATGCAGTAGAAAAAGGGGGTAATTGAAGACAATGAAGCTTGCTGATGAAACCACGCAGATTCCACTGGACAAACAGCATACTCCACCTGAAAAAAAAGAGAAAGCAAATTAACCAATCCCAGAACAAAAGTCAGTTGAAGACAACTCTCCAACTTCGCTGAAACTGACTAAAGAAGGAGGAACAAGACGAAGTTCCGGACTGGGACGTGGATAAAGCTGTAAATCAGGATCCGCTAGCGAAATCTGCTTTTGAAGAAACTCGATATGAGACCGTTGGGACTCTGTCAACTCTTTAATATGTTTGTTTTCTTGAACTTGATTCAACAACTGGTCTTGAATTTCAGCACATCTCACAATACATTTCTGATTGACTTCTCTAAGGTTCTCTACTTGATTGAAGCGGAGTAGAAGGGCAGAAACCTGATCAGTTAATTTAAGAATAGCCGTATTCAGTACCTCAAATTGGGACTTTACGGATGAAAGTTCACCGGATGAGGAGGCCGCTGCACTGGCCGAGGCTGCGTATGAAGGTTGCATGGCAACCCTTTTTCTGGCTTCAAAAAAAGAAATGTCCTGGTCTCTTACTAAATTTATGATTTGTTTCTCAATAATATAAAATCTACACTTATGGTTGAGAGCGTGATGCGCTTCACTGCATCGAAAGCATTTAGTAGGATTTAAACAGTTATCCTCATGCAATGCACCGTAGTTACTGCACCGTTTAGCTTTGCCGCATCGTAATTGGGTGGGCCCGAACCTAAGGTATTTGAAGCAGACCTTAGGATTCTCGATAAATTTATTAACTTTGAAAATTACCCGACCAATCTTGATAACAATGCGATTGGTATTGCCAATTTCGTCAATAAGTATAATCAGTATAGGGTCCGAAGAACCTTTTCGTTTGAAGCGAACAACTTTAGAAACCAGAATGTCCTGGGTTTTTAAATCGCGGATGATTTCCTCAAGGGAGTAATCGGTATCAATATCACGGTCAATATACTTTGACACAATATTTGAATCACAGAGAAGAAGAATCAGAGGTCTCACTCCTGAGTTTGATTAACTATCGCAGCGCCGCCTACCGAGGGCATTCTAACTACAGACCACAGAGAAACCATAACATGACGCCATATTGGTTTCATCACAAAGCTGTGTAGAATCTTTCTTGCTACAAACCATAACACCACAGAGAAGAAGAATCAGAGGTCTCACTCCCATAGACCGTAATGGCAACTTTTTTAACATTGCGATTCACATAGACAGTACGCCACCTGTAGCGGGCAGAGAGAACTAACCTGATTACGTCATTGTGACGCGAAGGAAACGAAGCCGTTTCATATCGTCATGACAACGATGTAAACAATAATTTGTTGTGTATATTTTCAATTCGTTTTTCGACGATTATTAAATATATGAATAGCAAATTTTTTTATATATATTGTTAATTTAAAAACGTTATTGCTTTAATAGTAATGCCATTTATTGTTGTTTATATAATTATTTTAGATCTCGCTAAATTGATTTTTCTTTAATACAGAAATTATAAGTAAATTTGGAATATCATTCAAAACATTAAAAAATTGATTTGCCTGTTTCCTAGGGTACCAAAAATTTTTAACCTGTTTGATTTATAATTTAAGAAGATTCAAGTTTTTTTTCATATGAATAATTTCATTTATCCTTTTTTGAAGAAAAGTTCTTTCAGATCCTAAATTTTTTAAACCAATAGGAAATTAATTTTTATTGAATTAGATAATATTCCTCTTTCAGAACATGTTAAAACTTCAAAGATAAGTTAATTTTTCATAAATTCACATTATTATTTAAGATACTAAAATTGATAGAATATAGGTAATTTATTCACTTGTAATTTTCTTAAACTCAGCAAATTATATTTGTTGCTTTAGTTACTATTATACTATCTCCTTCAGAATATTTTAAAACTTCAACAGTTTTTAATAAATACACATTCATTCTTCTGCAAGATAAAAAAAAATATTGGTAGAATGTAATTTCCACAGAGGAAATTCATTTGTATAGTTAATTTTTCAGAATTTTTACAACCCCCTCTCACAAAAAATTAAATACCTGTATATATAGTTATGAAACAAGATGCTACAATAAATACAAAATATTTAAAACAATGTTAATTTTATTGAACAAGCATAATAAGTTACAAAACATAACATTTCTAACAAATACTGCCTAGAAACCAGAGTTAATTGTTATATACAGTATAAAAAATATTCGATATAAGAAAGTGTTATATAAAAAAACCCAATAGAGGGACATTAATTGAATGAACTTAGCTCCTAGGGTGGCCCTATCAGGAGTTAAAACTTCCAATGCACCTCATAATTCTACCTAGCATTGGTAAGTGTTGTATTATGAAATAATGATTTTTGAAATTATGATTTTGAAACAACAAACACATTTTTTTCAAAAACATTTATAATCTGAAATATAATAAAATCA
>BGPR01039611.1:0-14246 GCA_013235015.1 Araneus ventricosus
GGACAAATAAAGTATTATATAATTCGCTTGCCAACGTTAGCCATGGTTACTGCAAAGTTCACAGAATGACAAGCAATTAAACTAAAATTGTAGAGAAAACACGTGATTGCTCCTAGGTCGTCTGGCCAGAAAGTCCCCCCCTTCCCTGGTTGACACTAGGCCAGGTGTCAACCGAGGGGAAGAGGGGATATAGAAACTGTAAAGAGCCTAGCCTATTGTTCCTTTGTCTCACTTATGGGGTTAGCACCGACTCTAAAAAAGGTACAATAGGCGATGAATGTGGCCTCTGGACCAGAGAATGTCATGCAAAACGGGTAACTCTTGTAGAAGTTGGGTTGACTTGAGCACAATTAGTATACAATGTCCCTTTGGGCAAGTGAAAAGTTTTAAGTTTTAGAAATTTTCAGTTCGCTATAACCGAGTCTCTAGCGTTTCCTGTTCGTTGTAAAAATATGAAAATACATTAACATAGGGCTTCAGTTGGGACCATGTAAAAGGTTCGCTGTAACCGAGGGTTCGTTATATCTCGGGTTCGCTATATCGCGGTTCGACCGTATTTTTATATTTTCTCCGCACAATTTGATTTAATAAAAATTTCAGTATGTACTCTCTTGGCAGGCATTGGAGCTTCAGTCTTATTCTTTAGATTTTAGTAGTCAAATTTGGGTCAAAATTGGGTTGGTTGCTTAAAGTCAACACTGGGCATTTAAGGGTTCAGATATCGAGTAAAAACTTGTAAACCTAGCCATTTCTTATGGGCTTACCCCCATTCTTCTTCTAACTTCTTTGGCTCTCCCTAATAACTTTCTTTACCCAAATTCAACTCGGAGAAATAATACTCCTTTAAGGGTTAAAAAAATTCCAGGAACCACAATTTTTTTGTAGCCTTATGCAATTAATGGACATAATATTAATTTAATACACTTCCTGTCCTCACCCCCCCCCAAAGACAAATTTCGTTTAAAATTACGGGCACTCAAATTTTACAGGTCTATTTTAAAGTGTAGATTTCATTGTATTTTCCTTCTTCCTTTTTTAAGTCATTACATGCTAAATTCAGTGGTGACTTTCAACAATAGACTTACTTATTTTTATCTTCCCACATTAGCAATATTCCATTCGGTCGACAACTATATACACAGTAGACCATGAGTCTAAACTATCTATGAGTGGATTAGAAACCAGGCAGAATAGTATCAATGACAGCAATATTCAGGATTAATGATATCACTTAAAAAAATGCCATTAAGACTTAGCTCATTTCTTTGAACGGCATAAGGTGCAGGTTTGACTAAAATTCTGAAAGTTTTGAGTAAATAAAAGTTAAATTATTACTTTTTTCAATGAGTTTAAAAATCTTTTAAACTACAAACAAAACAACGATTCATACAAAAGACCATAATTACCAGTTATATTGTTTCATTAACGCGACCATTGCCCTTCAAAAGCATTTTTCTATTTATAAACTAATCAAATTACAGACATTCATAAGAGCAATATAGAAGACAACTCAAAAAATTTCATTACAATGTATTTATTTATTTATGTGTTATGAGTAAAAATATAATTTGTCATAACAATTAATGGCCATTATGATATAGGTTCCAGGCTATCCAGAATTGATCGAAATCACTCTAATTTTTTTATTAGTTAATCTAACCCTTTTCAAGCAAAAATGGGAATTACTTTTAATTTTTCAGACAGGGATTTCAAAATGAACGAACATAATAACTCAAAACCATTGATTTTGGAGAAATTACGTCCAACATTTGATATGGAAAAGAATTTTTACAGTGTAATAGCAACACAACTTCTATATAAATGCTAAAAATTCTTTTCCATATATGTTTTTATATTTACATAAAATATACTGAAATTCGAAAAAAATGGAAGCGCCTGGATCATTTATCAAAGAGGCCATTAATTCTTATTAAAATTACATTTATACCCAAACTCAAAAATAAATAAATATTATTGTAGTGAAATTTTGTACGTTGTCTTATAAAGCGCTCCTATGAGCTTCATGCTTGCAAAGTATCAAATTGAATATTTGAGAATTTTAAAAATTGATTTTGAAGGTCCCTGGTCTCCTTAAATTGACTGGCAGCCATAGAACTTGCACAATTTCAACTATTTTTTAAATCCGTTAAATATTTTTGTTAAAATATTACAGTTATGTGTAAAATCTATCTTGTTGTTATCATAAGAAATATACTTTTTATTCTTTACTTTTCTATCTATCTTTTTCAACTGAACGACGAAAATGATTAAAAGAAGATTAGCTTCATTATAACTTATTAATTAAAAATAAGTATTTCAAAGATAACACATAGGATCCATCTAAAGAAACATTCATCTGTATAAAAGCATAAAATGAAAGATCTCGCAAATGCAATCAAAAGAAGTTAAGCTTCATAACTTTCTAGTAATTAATATTAATAAAATTTAAAAATCAAAAATATCTTTGAAATAGTAATTTGAAGACAAGAATGGCATGTTCAATTTCCACGTAAATTTAACTTAAGTCTAATTTAGTTAATCATCATTATAAAACCACAGCAGATCTTTGAAGAAACCGTTTCTTCTTCAGAATTTTTTAAAATAAGATAAATCTTCAAAACCCAATTTATAACCTCTTTATCCTCAAAATTGTCTTCTAACTACATCCATAATTCCTTTTAAAAGTCTAAGGCTTTTACCCGGCACCTTTTTGATATAATTAGCGGTTATTTTCCATTCAAATTAAGGGCGCTCTCAGCAATTTTTGTTTATGAAGCTACATGCACAATCCATTACCAAAGAGAAATATGCGAACATTTTTTAATTCTATTTTCGACTTCGGAACGACTCTAACCAGGTATTCGTGAATCTACTCTAATGCAATATTTATCAATTAAGAGAAATAATTAGGTTTTATCAAATGAATAATGATGTTTCTTATGATGTGAAAGAATGAAAGCCTTGGAAAATCAAACAGTTGGAAAAAAAATATTCGCTATCCTTTTAAATACAAACAATTTTAAATAATTTTCTGTAAGCCATTTTAATTAATGAACAAGCTGAACCCACAAAATTTCTTAATTTTAGTTTTGGGAAGGGCCGCCACATTGAATGAATAAGGTCGTTATATAGAATTCAGCAGTTTCGTGACATGGATTCTCAAAGATTCTGAAATAACTGGACTTAACATAGGAAAAATCTGACAGTTTTTCTTTCAGTTTTCTGTCTAAACTGAAGATTAGTTTTGAACGGTTATTCTGAGAATTTATATTTTATATATTTACTATGTACCAATCGCAAATAAGTTTTAGTATAAAATGGTTCTTTTGAAAATTTTGATTTATAAATTCACCGATAAGATTGACGATATTCAAACGATTTTTTCTTTCATAAAAAATAGAATTCACATTGTAAATACATAAAATATCTTAAAAATATTTTTTGTGCTGTGTTCGGTTGTTTCAGAAGTTGGGACACTGGAATTCTATTTTCATATACAATTCCTTAGAAATGCGATATTATAAAACAATAGAGAATTTCTAGTGTGAAACATCTGAATATTTTCTGCTTTAGAGGCTTGATTTATTTATCTCTATAATTATTTGAAAAAATTTATTCTTCACTATATAGCACACAATATTTAATTTCGTTGCAACGCACATGTGTTTAAATGCAGTAACTAAAACAATGAAATGTATTGGGGTAAAATAAATCTAAAATAAGAAAAAAAATTATAAAAATTAGCAATAAATTGTACTGAGATAATATTTTAATCTCTGAAAATCTTATTTTTTGGATTTTAAAGAAGAATTAAAAAGGTTTTTGCGCAATAATATTTCCCTCAATAACTTATATAAAATATAAGTTATTAAAGGAAAATGATAAAAATTGCGATTACGTTTTAATTAAATATCTAATTAAAATCTTGAAAGCTCTTTCTTACTGAGAACCTACTAACCAAGAAATAAATTCCTGATAAATCTGGTATATCTATGTCTAACCCATTAGGACTGCAGAGCTGCAGCTACCCCTGAAATTATTTTTTAAACTTGTATTTTTCGTTTTTAATTTTATTTGCTTACTTTTCCACTCTCAGAGTTCAATGACTTACAAAAATTCAAAAAGCAAAAAAAAAAAAAAATGATAAAAAGGGATAAAATGAATACAAACGAAGAGAGACGTAGGTCTGATCTGCAAAATAATCTGCCTCCCCCCGATCCAAATCCGTTCACTGAGCAGAAAATCCGGAGTGAAAAAGCAACACTTACTTCCTTTAACATAGACGGGCTATGGGCTAAAAATTAACACAGCTCTGGCTGGCACGGATCCAACTGAACGAAAGAAAGATTCTCTTTTTAATATAGATTTCTTTTTTTTCTTCACTCTCACACAAAATGCAATCTCATTGGCTCTTTATGAGTTTCGGTTCGTGTTGCGACGACAGATTCAAGCAAATAGTATTACTCTAAAACTTTCAAATTTTTAGAGTATTTCAGTAAAAAACATATTTAATATGTTTTAGCTTAAAAATAAATTTTCTGTATATGAGTTATTTTATATTCATTTTAGAAAGAGTGTTATTGAGTGATCTAGACAAGGAGGGAAGTGTCTATGTGGAGCTCCGATTATTGTTGTTGTTTTTTTCGTCGGAGGAATCGTCACATCGACATTCACTTTAATTTTTGTTAGTAAAACTAATAGGAAACGTCATAAGCTGGTCATTCACTTTGTTTGAAAAGAGGGGAATTTCACATCTGGATTTGGAATTTAAAAAATTGGCCTACTTAGTGATCAAGTAGCTTTTAAAATGTATTCATCTTAATAAATATTTTTGCAGCCCTTTTCGTTCCTGAGGTCACGAGCCGCCGCTGCAAATGACCGAATTTGTAAATAGCATGCCAGCCTAAAATTACTGCAATGAAAAAGTCTAACTGAATTAGAGAGGATGTTATCTTCTTCTTTGAACTATTGCCTGCCTACCTCAAAAGGTTTCATCCCTCTGACAGAGATCAATGCAGTTGTGGAGTAATTGGCACGGCACTTCACTATGCCACGCATTGTGCCCTCACAGTGTCTTGGTATATGAGGAATCCATCACCAAACTTCGAACAAGAATGGCTGAAAAGAGTCGCCAATAACACTGTCTCCAGGCGAAAAATTCGTAGAATAGTGAAATTCATCAGTGAAAACAGATATCTATTCCGACTTCCCTAGCCATCATTTTCCCAGCGAGCTCAACCAACAAGATCCAAATGGCACGACCATCACCCCCCCCCCTCCCAAAAAAGGAAAAATAACTTCTAAAGAAGAGAACACTAATACGAAATAATAGTTTACATTTCTGTGCTGTATATAGTGTAAATATCTTGGGTGGTGGTGTCTTTTTGCTTTGTTTCCTGGTCTTAAATAAAATTATCATGTCTTACCCATCAAACCGTCCAGTGACCGGACTAAGAGGCGACGTTCTGTTCTGTCATGTCAAATTTAATAAAGAATATGTTACGGAATAATAAGTTATAAACATGCAATAGCCTTAAACAAGAGAATGACATTCAAAATTACGAAAAAGCAATGTTTATTACAAATAATTAGAAATAGTTACAAAAATCCACAGCAGTTTTATAAATATACACACAACAAAAGGTTGTAAGATGTTATATTGGTCAGAAGATAAAACTTCTCTTAAGAGATAACACAAAATCAGCTCCCTACAGAGATATTCAAAATGAGAATCCAACCACCACTTCTTAGTGCTTTTATTTCAGCCATCCTGAATTCAATAGCGATCGAACCTTAATTAAGCATCCGGTCCCGAAAACGAAACTACAGACGATTATCACCAAACGCGATGAACACCCCAGGTACTTACCCAACAAATTAATTAAAGTTCCCCTCTTGAAAACCTCAGGGATGACCCGGTATCGGCCGCTCGAGAATTGCCATTCACTCCTGATGGAATGGGATATAAAGCTAGAACGACAGTGTGTTAAATATTCAGTGAGGTGGTTTGAGGGTTACGTTTATGTATTCCCCGGATGTAGTCTGTAGCTGTTGGTGCGAATTTTGCTCATTCTCTTTCAAATGGGATATGTAAAATGGAGAAATGTGATCATTCGATTACCTGTTGAGAAGGGTATCTCAAAATACGATGGATGTACCACAATTAATAGTTAACGCATTAATGTTAAATTATAATAATTTTGGTGGTGCCTAAAATTATTATTTGCGCATTATAAATGGTGCATTATATTATTAATTGTGATACAATTTTTACACAAACCATTTAAATAAACGATCAAACAAAAGCATAACATTGAAAAGCGAATCCAGTCACCTCCTCTCAATACTTTTATCCCAGCCATCCTGAATCCATTGCTGATCGAACATTAATTAAACATCATGTATCGAAGATGATTATTATTGACAGGAATGCTAATCCATGGCATATACCCTCGAAAGTTAATTAAAGCTTCCTTCTTGAAAACCTGAGGGAAGACCCTTTATCGGCCGCTCGAGAATTACCATTCACTCCAGAATTCCACGTTAATGACCTGGAATGGGATATAAGGCTAGAACGACCGCATGTTAAATATTCAGTGAGGTGGTTTGAGGGCTATATTTATGTATTTCCCGGATGTTGCTGTGGGCGCGAAGTTTGCTCATTCTTTTCAAATGGGATATGTATAATGGAGAAATACGTTTATTCGATTCCCGGTTGAGAAGAGTATCTCAAAAAATATTGCATGTACCACAAATGGTACATTATATTAATAGTTTATGCATTAATGCTAAATTATAATAAATTCGTTGGTGCCAAATATTAATATTTGTGCATTATTAAATGGCAGATTATATTATTACTTGTGGAACAATTTTTACACATACCATTTAAATGAACGTTCAAAACAAAAGCATTATATTGAAAAGCGAATTCAGTGACCTCTCAATACTTTTATCCCAGCCATCCTGAATCCATTGCTGATCGAACCTTAAATAAACGTCATGTATCGAAGATGATTATTTTCGACAGGTCACCTGAGTAAACACCTACCACCTAAGAAGCAATCACCTCCCGAATTTCAAGTTTCTAATCTGAATGGTTTTTGAGATTTGGTGATGAGTCAGTGAGTGACTTTCTCTTTTATATATATAGATTGGCACATTGAGTTATTTTTGAAAATGCATTGTATTATTACTGGTGCATTAAAATTGGTACAGATTGGTGGTAGGGGTTTTACATAAATGTATAAATGGATAAGCAAAATAAATGTAAAATGATGCCATTTTCCACATTTTGTTTTAATCTCTATTCCTCAGATATTGAGCAATTAATGAAAAACGGAGAAAATACTGCTTAGAATTTTTTAGAAAGCTTCATTCTAAATTTCCTGAAAATTTAGAAAGTGGAAGATGTATCAGAGATCCGGGTTTTTTTACACTGTCCTAGATAATGTTTAATGTTTCAGTTCAAGAAAGAAATCAGCTAAAAGATATTTCAATTGAAAGAATTTCATGAATCAGTACAAAAAAACAGAGTATCAATTTTGGTTTAAAAGTAAAGATGAATATAAGCATATTCCTGACAGAATAGTAACTTTTTTAAATCACTGCACTGGATTGTTTTTTGCATATAACGCAAATTTAATCAATGCTTCTACAGAACATTGGAATGACTCCTGATAAACCGGCATTCAACTATTCTGTAACATGTTGTCATTTGCTAGCAATTTATACTGCAGAGCAATCATCATTTATATAAATACGGAAATTCTCGAATATTTATTTGCTCGGATCATAATTTTGTAACCATTTGGGCGCCATAATTTAATTCTTGCTAGGGATAACAGTAAACGTTCAAAGAAAGGGACTCGATTAATTTAAATACTTTTAATTAAGCACCAAAGACACAACATACAGGGACAAACAATTAAGGACAAATCACTTCAGGATATATAAAATATACAATCATCGGGGCAGAACACCATGTTTAATCGTCCACTCCAGAACTTGGACTGGACGCCTCCTCCAACGGCCGCTAGGTGACGAGCTCGGAAAACAGTGTGGTTACAATTTAAATTTTTATTTCAAAAAGGCTAATCCAAAAACTTTTGTTTCCAACCGAGTAGTGACGAATGAGAATTCCTTATGATTCTGAAGACACATTGGCTCGATATTCGCAAACAGATTATGTGACTCGGGCATGGACTGCGCAAGTAATCTCCGCAATTCGACTTTCACGAATTTCATTCTCTTTCTTTCCCATTTAGTGGATTTTTATTTCAATTCCATGGTGTTAGCCGCGAAAAAAGTTCCTTTTCAAATCATCTTAATTGTTTTTGTTCCGCCAGTGATTTTTACCTCCATCTCATTTAATAGCCTAATTCAATACACTGGAATACTCTCGAACCCAAAAGATTAATCTTTGTGGGAGAAGAAATGAAGACACTCTATTGGCTTCTCAAACTGTTCTCTTTCTAATTCATTATTTCAGCAATTTCCCTCATTCTCCTTAAAATGAATTGTTTGAAGGTATCTAAAAATTTTAGGTTTTTAAAACTTTTTTCTTTATTCTTATCAGATTGAATTCAGTTCATTTCCGGTTGAAAGAGACGTTGTTAATTTTCTTTTCCGTTCCTCTCGTAATCATGGCGGGAATTTCTTTTGTGTTCATTAACCGGTGTTAGAGGGTATTACGGTTTTCAGTGAGGTAAGCCGCGAAAGATTTTACCTCGTAATCTTTTTCGTTCTTCTTCATGATAGAGGAAATTATTTTTTCTCTCATTAAAATAAGTTATTTTCGTTAACTGCAATTTTGGTATAAAATAGATTACAATCATCTAAACGTAGAACATTCTAATTCTTTTTCGAAGTTTGAATTTTTTTATTAAGAACCAGCCGCTTTCGGCGATCAGCTTGTACGCCGAGATTTCAATTAAATCTTGCATTGTTTTATATTCATGGTTCCATTTACGATGTAATTTTAAACTTCATAATGTGGCAGATATTTAACCCATGTTCTTTTAGTTGCCTTGCACCTGGCCTGTTCATTGTCTACGTAAATGTCCCTAATGGAGTCAAATAACTTATTATGTCATCATTATTATGAATCATCTAATTGCATGTTGTCGGCGCCATCTTCACTTTCTTTTTCCTCTAGCAAAATATGCATTCTATTTAAACATTAAAAGAGCGCAGTACATTTTATGGCCAGAGGTTTGTTGGCTAGATTAAAAAAATGCTGAAAAAAGAGTGAAAACATAGCAACCATAACCATTCAGCTTACTGGATATAGTTATCAATATACGCAATATTACAAAGATTGGTTTGCAGCTTCCAAAAAATTTTGATGAAATAAAATACGATAGCAAAATTTATTAGGATATTACATAAAGTTTCAACAATGAAAGAGAAATAGGCAATTAAATATTTTTTAAACAATCAAAACGGTTTGAATTGAATTGAAACAATGAAAAGTATTGTTGCAAATTATGCCAAAACATATATTTAAAAAATTATTAAAATTAGAGAATAAAATTGTACTTCAACTTAATCGATATAATTTAAAATATAATTTTTTGCACTTTGAGATTGTGCAAAAATAATTTTTGTGTCGTAATATGTTCCAAAAGTTATTAAAAAAAGACGTCGAAATTTCGATTTATTTTTAACTAATTAAAATTTGTATTAAAATTTCAAAAAAGGCCTCCTAGATGCACGCTCCCCCCTCCAAATTATGTTTGTGCCAAATTTCATAGCTCTGGGTCCAGGGTTCTGCCCTGTAGAGGACCAACACACAGACACACACACATTCTCCTTTATTATTAGTAGACATAAACGTCCATTTTTCTTCATGTTGCATTTGCAACACTACCGGGTGTCCAAGAATTGCTGGATACACTTCAAAAATTAATTTAAAAAAACTAATGATGTTATAACTGCGGTTTTTTTAAAATGAGAGCGCATTTAAAAAAGTTTTTTTCTAATAGATAACGCGCCGTTATGGAGGTCTAGGTGGTCGTAAATTACTGGAACTCCCAAATTTTTAAGAGTCATTATCTGCGAAACTACATAAGCTAGAAGAAAATTAAAAACATTTATTTCTAGGGAATTTTACGCTCTTTAATTTGTTAAAGCAATTGTAATTCGAAAACTGAAGAGTTTTTGAGATATTCAAGGAGAAAAAATGGAAAAGGAAAATAATCTTCTACTCATCGGTAGCTATTGCAAATGGAAATCTCTAGCAGTAGCAAAATTAGAATGTCGTAATGGTACGCTATCTATCAATTCAATGGTACGCTATTCAACCGTTCAATTTTGAACGGTTATTCTGAGAATTTATATTTTATCTATTTACTATGTACCAATCTGCAAATAAGTTTTAGTATGAAATGGCTATTTTGGAAATTTTGATATATAAATTCCAACGATAAGAATGACGATATTCAAACGATTTTTTCTTTCATAAAAAATGGAATTATCATTGTAAATCCATCTTCAAAATTTTTTTTGTGCTGTGTTTGGTTCCTTCAGAAGATGGGACATTGGAATTCTATTTTCATATACAATTCCTTAGAAATGTTATATTATAAAACAATAGAGAATTTCTAGTGTGAAACATCGGAATATTTTCTGCTTTATAGGCTTGATTTATTTGTCTCTATAATTATTTGGAAAAAAAATATTCTTAATTATATAGCACACAAAATATGAATTTAATTTCTAACTAGATTAGAGAGGACGTTATCTTCTTCTCTAAACTCTTCCCTTCTTATTTCAAAATGTTTCACCTCTTTGACAGCGATCAATCTCAGATAGCAATTTTAGTTTACAGCAAAGTTGCAACAATCTTGCTCTGCAAATCTGCAAGCTTGCAGCAAGATTGACACGGCAAGAGTGCAAGCTTGAAACAAGTTATTGCAAACGAGTTAGTCACCACAAGTCGAACTTGCCACAAGCTTGTTGCGTCAAATTCATTGCACACTATAGCAAAAAATTAATATGCAGACTAACCTCGGATTCGACCTCCCGACAACCCACTTCAGGGCCAGACGTCTTAGTCACTCAGCCAGCTATACTCTGAGAAGTGAAGATAGATTGCTCTAATAGATCGATGCATCTACACGTTTTATTTTAAACTGTTTTCCTGATTTCATTAATTTTTTAAAATTTTGAGTTCAAAATAACATTTGAAGTCAAAGAGAGAGCGATTTTCGCTAATAAATACGTTTTGCTAGTAGAGTAAATTATGAATTTGGGGTTCACACAAAAGTAATTCCTTTTAAAAATATGGGACAAAATGTAAGTTATTATTTTCCAACAAACATTGACTGTTTTTAAGGTTTAATTTTGTTTATGAACGTTAAAATTTTAACATTAAGAAAAAGGTGACATATAGTTTACTTTAAAGTGCGAGTTCTATATTTAGTAAAAAGATGAAAAATTTTTCAATTTTTTTTTAAAAAGACCAAGATAGTTTTTTTTATAAATTATCATTGATTTCTTGAATTAATAAAAAGAAGGACGGTCTAGGAGATGCTATTAAAAATCGGATGTTTTTTTAAACAGAGACAAAGATCAAAACCAGATATTTACAACTGTATCAAGGTCGTGGTGTGTAAGTGTGACGTATCAACTTCGCAGCAAACTTGTTTCGCAATTGTGGTGTGAAGTTTGTCATAACAACTTCACAGCAAACTTGTTTTGCAAGAGGGCTGGTCGATTATGCTTTGTTACTTTGCAGGCAGTTTGCTGCGCAGTTGCCGCACCAAGTTTGTCATGGCAAGCTAATATCAAGAAAAATCACACTTGCTGAAAGTGGGCAAGCTATCTGGGATTCAGTTGTAGTGAAACTTCTATATGCCGCGGAGTGTGCCCTCACAGTGTCTTGGCATATAAGAAGGCCAGAGCAAAACTTCGAACAAGAATGGCTAAAAAATTTCGCCAATAACCCCGTCTCCAGGCGAAGAATTCGTAGGATAGTGAAATTCATTAGTGAAAACAGAGATCTATTATGACTTCCCTAGCCTTCAATTTCCCAGCGAGCTCAACCAACAAGATCCAAATGACAAAGCCTCCCCACCCCGAAAAAAGAAAAAACATCTTCTAAAGAGAACACTAATACAAAATAATAGTTTACATATTTCTATTACCCAACATAGGTAGCAAATATTTGATTTAGGGCTGTCTGTTTTGTTTCTAGTCTTAAATAAAATTATCATGTCTTGTCATGCAGATTCAGTGACTGGACTTGCATCACAGGAGTGCAGGGGCTCAGTGACACTCTGTTCTGTCATTATTTAAAATTATTAAAACATGGAATAATAAGTTACAAAAAAAATGAGTATTTAAAACAAAGACAGCATTCAAATTGCAGAAGAAGCAATGTTTAAATGAATTAGAAATGATTTAAAGCCACAGCAGTTTATAAATACTACATACCATAAAAGTTGATTTATTTATCCTGTGGATTCAGAAGAAAACTCTAAGAGATAATTAACATCTAAGCTCCCTACAGATATTTCCGTTCCAGATCAATACCGCAGCACAGTGCTTTATTTTCCAAATACAATTCAGCAGTCAGACAATTAGCATCCGGTCAAAACCCAGAGAACACAAGACGATTATCACCCAAAAGCGATGAACACCCAGGTACTTACCCAACAAGTTAATTCACTTTCTCCTAGCCTAGGATATTATCCAGCCCGCTCGAAAATTGCCATTTCCTCCTCCTGGAATGGGTTCTCTAAAGCTAGAACGACTGTATGTTAAATATTCCAGTATGAGGTGGTTTAGAGTTACGTTTATATATTCCCCCAGATATAATGGGTTGCGAACTTTGTATTTTTTCTCAAATGAGGGAAATGTAAAAAATGGAGGAAATGTGATTATTCGATCCTTACCAACAGAATGTATCTAAAATATGATTATACACAATTAATAGGAATGTGCATTAATATTTAAATTATATTATTTTTGAGTGCACAAGTATATTATTTTGTGCATTATGGATGGTGCATTATTATTGCCTTAGGTGGAATTTTTACCCAAACAATTTAAAATGAACGTTTCAGCAAAAACGCAACATTGAAGAGTGGGTTGTGAGTGCCTCCCTCTCAGTACTTTTAAACCAGCAATACAAATCCCATTTGCTGATCAAACTGTTTAAGTCATGTATCAGAAGACGATTTATTATCAGCTTAGGGATGCTCCACTTGAGGCATTTTACCCAAGAAAATTAGTCAAAAAGCTTCCTTCATGAAAATAAAGGATGACTCGGTATCAAACACTCGAAGAATTGTCATTTCTCTCCTGGAATGGGGATCATAAGCTAAGAACGACAGCGTGTTAAATATTAATTGGTTTTGAGGGGCTAACTCATTATATTTCCCCGGATGTTCATAGTTTTAATGTTTGCTAAAATTCTTTCGATGGGATACGTATAATGGAGAATATAGTTATTCAGATTGCAGTTAAGGCAGGGGTATCTCAAAATATTATACATGTCCACAAATGGTACATTATAATGTAGTTAATGCATTCATTATATCATTTAGTTGTACCTGACCAGCCTTATTTGTGCATTATAAAATGGTACATTCTCTTATCACTTCATACAATTTCACGCATATCATTTAAATAAACGTTCAGAAACAAAGCAATAATATTATTGGCCAGATTGGTACCCTCTTCAATATTTTATCCAGCCATCTAGATCCAGCTGCTGATCAATTTTAATTAAACATCCTTGTATCGAGAAGATTGATTATTATCGACAGGGATACTCACCCAGAGCATTCAAAAATTTAATTAAAGTTTTTCCTCTCTTGAAACCCTAGGGAGAGACCAGTATCAGCATGAGAATTGACATTCACTCTCTTTCACGTTAGCCCTTTAATGGGATGAGCTATGATCTCGTATTTAAATATTCAGAGAGGTAGTTTGAGGGCTATATTTATGCATTTCCCGGATATTTGCTGTAGGTGCAGTTTGACATTTCTTTTCGAATGGGATATGTAAAAATGAAAATATGAATTGTGGATTCCAGTTTGAGAAGGTTATCTCCAAAAACCCTCAATACATGTACCACAAATGGTACATTAATAGTTAATGAATTAATGTTAAAGTATAAATATTACCAATTTAAATATTAATATTTAACATATTATTATTAAATGGTACATTATATTATTACTTGGGAGGTACAATTTTACATATCATTTTTAAATAATGAAAAAACTATTAAGAGG
>BGPR01039612.1:4168-14245 GCA_013235015.1 Araneus ventricosus
CCCCCCCCCCCCCCCAATTCGTATGTAAAAGAATTAAATACCAATAATTATTAACACAAAAACTTAATTATTGGTATTTGATTTGTTGCTTTCTTATTTTCCTTACCGCATGAGACCGCATTTTCTTACAAGATGTGAAACAAAATTCAGAAAGGTTCGTTTTTTTATTGGTGGCGAAAAATTGAGTATTTTTTTCCTCTTCGAAATTTCAAAAAATTGAGATAGGTAGTGTTGCTTGTTAAGCAACGATTTTTTGACAACTGATGTTTCAAACGGAAAATTTCAGGCATTTACGAAGGTTTTAGAATTAACTGGTTGAGAATCAAATTTTATGTGCTCTATGCTAAGATTTTTTTTCTTTCCCTCCTCCTGTTATTAAAAGCGCGATCGAAAAAAAAAAAATTATTTAAGGACTATTCGTTTGTCTCATTTTTATCTTGTATAACAGTCAAAATTTTCAAAAGAGCCTGTATGCACAGTTTCCGAGTGCAAATAAATTTTTCTTAAGATGTTAGGACGGTTTGAAGAACATCATCCGTGGAATTTTGGATTAAAACAATTTTGGAAATCGTAATTTAGAAATTTATTTCATGTGCCATGTTAGTATCATTTGAAATTATGTTAGTATGGGAATAGAACGATGTTTAATTTTATGCTGAATTTTTTTATTCAACGAACTTTTTAAGTGGCTTATATGGAGTACTTATTCAGATTGTTTCTGTAATAATCGCTTTGATATAACATTTTTTAGTCAATGTAACAAGTAATATGCGTATTTAAAAGAGTAAGTGAAATTTATGAATTTCGTACTCCAAATTATCAGTTTAAGTCTCGAAGACATTAATTTTTCCTTTTTATCATCTCCAATTTATAACTGCTATATAGTTAAGTTTTACTTGGTGGAAAAGTAATTAACGTTGTTTGTAAAATGTTCTGTTTGTGATTTTTTGTTATTCTGTTTTTTGCGTTTCATCCCTCCCCCAAAATTCTGGAATTATTGAAATTTACGAAGTTATTTATTATCTTTCTGTATGTAGCGAATAGTTTAACAATTTAACGGCACTTTTGGTACTTATGAATTTTTATACTATTTATAAATGGGGAGTAGAGGTTTGCAGGAGTTATACAGCTTTTCTACCCGAGACGAACCTGTAGGCTATTTTTATATTTCCAAGAACTCATGCATTGTTTTTGTAGGTACATTAGATATGTTCTTACACTGTTGTTTCTAATTCAAGCTTTCCATTATATTCAATTGGACACTTTTGCTGATTCTCATTTTTAAAATATGCAGCGTTGCACTTTAAGTAAAAGACTGCTGTTTCATTATCTGAATGCTTAATTTTTTCCTTGTGCGTTTGTTAATGCTATTCGCTTGTTTTCCTTTTTTCGGATCGGCTTGTCTAGACTTAAAGAATCGCATCGGATGCATTTCCTTAAGGTTATATAAGTAGATTCTTTGTCATTTGTTGCAGGAAAATTAGTATGCTAAAGGAATAAGCAACATATGGCAACGTCGCTCTTCAATTCTGATATGTATACATCGACCTGTTAGACATCATTTTGGATTTACTATTTCACTGAAATATTCATCCTTTTCACAAATGCTCTGAATTTCAATTATCAACCGCTTTTCTTCTCGCTCCCTTGTTGAATGTACCAATCATGTTTGCCGTAAACTGTGTTTTTTTTCTTAGATAAATAAAGAATTGGGTCAAAAGACAGTTTCCATCATATCCGGTTGGATAAAGAAATTTTTTCATTGTCTCAACCGGAAAAAATTCTCTATGTGCGCCGAATTGCTGCCATTTCTTTAAATGGAGAGTTATCCTTTGTGTTGTCCGTGACAGTTTGTTCTGGTATATCGCACCATTTTTTTTCTTGTAAGAATGATGTATATTGTTGGATTATAAAGGAAAGGGGAAAAAGTCTGGATATATCTGTAAAATATCATATATTTTTTATTTTGAATCCTGTCTTTCCCGAACCCGAGATATCCTTGATTTTCTTAAATATTGTTTTGGTTCCATCCCGTTTTTATCCTTATTAATCTCTAAAACCAATAAAGCATAAATTTATTATAATGCTGCTCTATTTGACCCTAAAAATGTCGTACGTCCCGTAGTCTTTTGAAGCTATTTATATAGTCTGAGAGAAACCGTCTTCATTAAATGAGATATTTCCTCATAAGTTCTTGGATGAGCCATGACTTGAAATATGACTCGCCGTTTTGTTCCCAATTCTGACGAATTGTATAAAAACGTATTAACCACGTCCGAATTTCGGCCTCGTCTTTCGAATTTCTTTTCGAAGAAAGATGAAAAAGGGCAGGCAATAATTTTACATTGAAAATATATTTTGTATGATTTTTGTTTTACTTTTCTTTTTGAAGTTTAAATTATTATTGCTATCAGAATGGCCTTTTCGTTGTAGTAAGACTTCTGTCATATGCATATTGTTTACGAAGATGCAAGTGTATATAAGAAATTGTTATAGAGACATTTGTGATATTTAATGCAAAATATTTATAACAGAAATTAGTATCGTGTTCGAGGATATCTCCTAGAAACCATTCTGAATTTTTTCTAAATTCCGATTCTGGTGATTTCCGATTCCCTTCATTTTTATGTAACTAGGAGTGTATTTATATTAACATTTTTAAGAGTTCTCTTTAAAATATTTCTAGTCAAGAAAATTTACAATTTAACGCACTTTAAATAATTTTTTTTTATAAAAGGGCTGAATGCTATCATCCTTATGCTATGCTGTGTTAGTCTTCTATAAAACCGATAGTGTTATCAGTTTTATAAGTATATAATTCTTAAATTCAATTCTGCTTTAAAATACAGATATTTATCTTCAAAATTTATAGGTTTCAAGATTTATCAGTGTAATCTGGTCTGTCACTGTTGATACGCATCGTGAATTTTGTTAAATTGTTTCTCGATAAAACTTTTAATCGGATTTTTTTTTTTTTAAAAATATTTTTTTTTCGAGTTTTTTTAATTCCTTAAATAGGAATGAGGGGAAAAAAATGTAGTTCATTCGAAATTCGTGTATGAATTCACCGAATTTAACAGTTTCTGACATTGTCGTGCAGTTTTTTCTGTATTTTCGTATAGATTAACGAAGATTCTAAATTTTGTACTGTGCATTTATATCCGATTACTCTTGAATTTTTTAGTATGAAATTACAGAATAATTTAGGGGCGGGGGCATCGATTGAGAGAATATATTCAGAATAAATAAATATTCTATTTTGCGTGAATAGAGTGAGAGCTTTGAGAAAACGTCTCGCAGTGAATATTCAGTAGCAAGCAAGAGACAAAACTCGTTTTCCGGCATCGGGAGAAACCAGAGAAGTTCGCTTAAAGCACGCTAATTGTGAACCTGCGCGGCTGCATTGTAACGGGGAAAACGAAAGTTGACTGACCTGCCTCGATGATAATATACTGCGAAGAGCAGAACCATTATCATAACAACCCCCCTTTTTTGCCACAGCCTCTTCTCTCTATCTTTGCTTTGCCTTTTCTCCTCTGGCTACTCGGTGGTGCTTAAAAACTTATTTTTAATTGCAACTTGTGTTGAATGATTCGTTATGCATTTTTCAATGCTCTTTCGTGGTGGGCGTGGTTGTGTTTGATTTTAATGATGCGTGTTCCAACGAAGTTGTGTGTTGTTTTCAAAATGATTGAAAATCGGACTTGAATTAAGGCTTTTTTTTAGCGCTGTTTACGTTTTAATATCCAAGGAGAACTATTTCTTTTGATAAGTTTATATCGTCAGTTAGCAGTTTTTAAAAAGTATTGTTTGAATCTTGGGAATAAAATTAAAACGTTATTGATACTTTATTTTAATCTACTTAAAGGATATTTTCGATTGGATTATTTTTTCCCCGAGAATTTGAAGAGAGAAAACGGATGAGTCTTAATCCATTCAACTCTGCTGGTGGCAACTGTCACCTTCATATTCAGATCTTTTCATGTCTAACAACATTAAAATGAAAGTGTTCAAAGAGTTTGTCAAAGTGTAAAAAGTCTTCTTGTTATGCTACTAATCGTGCTCGATTTGGCGTATTTTCAAGGACAAATTAGTCATCTTGTGAAAATTTTGATCTCAATGAATTGCCATTTTTACTTGATATTATGTTAAACACAGTTCAGATAAAAAGACTTGAACTAAAGCGACCGTGGCTGGACCATCGAAAATGGATATTCACACATGCCTTTGTATCATAACAAAATAATAATAATAATAATAATAAATGTAATATAAGCAGTATAGTAATCGATGAGATTCAGAACGCGAAGAAAAAATTTTGAGGATTGTAAAAGAATTTGAGACGCCTTTGATATTATGTTAAAAACAATTAGAGAACATAAAAAAACCCCTGTAAACAAAGGCCGTAGAAAGCGTATTACTAATCTTCCTGTATGCTATTAAAAATACTTGTATTAATACAAAGATAATCTTACTTTTCAACCTTTACAGGAAATATTACAACCGGCAAGTCAACTGTATTTGTATAAAATTATCCCAAAATATGCATAAAATTCCAAACATTTTCACACTTTTTTTACTCTATTGATACCGATTCGTTTTAGCAGTGCATTTTATTTGGAAACTTTTATAACATTCCTTTAAGATATTGATTCAAATTATAGATAGTTAAAAATGCGTATTAATGCAATATTTAATCGGAAATCAGGATAAACATGCTTGCTCTGAAAATACCCTTCTACATCACTGAAACTACATTTGAATTTAAGCATTCCAAGCTTGATGTTTTCGAATATTATACAGGGCTTTCACTCTAAACTTGGTCCAAAAGCTAATTTCGAAACCGTTAGAGATAGACGTATGCTTCCAGTGGGAAAAATGCTTTAAATGACGTAAGGAATTATATTTTATGCTTTACGAGTGCATAAATGTATTGCTGAAAAATTTTCGAAATCTAAATTTTTATACAGTATTCCGATCGTATTTGTGACTTATAATAAAATATTTTTGATACACTAGCATTTTAAAATAATAATAGTAATCGCCCACTTTTCTGCGACTAAAACTGACAGAGTTATAGCTTTAAAATGTCAACTGACTATAAAACTGGCAGAGTTATGGCTGCGACTAAAACTGTTAGTTATGGTTTTTAGAGAGTTTTAAATATCTTTAACTTAGACCACTTTAGACCATTTCAATGGCCGCCTTGAGGAAGATCCTCTAAACAAGGCGCAGCGCTTACTCGACGTGACCGCTGATTGGCTTCAAGTTAGGAAATTCAAACTCCATAACTCGGTCTGTTTTAGTCGCAGAAGAGTGGGACTTTTTTTTTCTCTTTAAAATGTTTGTGTGTTAAGAATATGTAACTAAATATGACTAATGGGACTGGGGAGCCTGTATAAAAACCTAAGGCTTCGTAATTTTTCAGTAATACATTTACTGATTCAAATAAAATATAATTATTTACGTCATTTAAAGCATTTTCCAATTGGAAGTACATATCTATCTCTAACGATTTAAAAATTAGTTATTGAGTCACGTTTAGAGTGGACAACCTATAATGTGAGAAAGAAGGTAGCGTTATATTCAGAGCAATAATAGGTATATGTAATGCTGGAGAAATAAGGAGTTTCATAAATTACAGCTATACTTGAGTAATGGCATCGATCCCTGGCTGATTTTCTTTGAATTGTTACTCGAGTTTGCATTTAACAACTGCATATCATTCAAAAAACTCTTTAAAACTTAAAGTCCATCATTAAACATGCGATCAATCGCTAATTTTGAAAAAAATCCGTTAGGTATTTCCATTCTTCTGAGAGTTAAGATTATATGACACATTTAAAGTTGTATTTTGAACATTAAGTAACTAAAAATCACTGCGGTTTGATCCGTTAGTCTATTTTATCCTATTCAACTTGATTTCATTTTGTACCACTTAAAATGAAGAAATTAATGTAATCGAGTGATATAAAACTTCAGGTTCTTTTTGTCTACCGTTTTCGGAGGTTGCTCTGAACCAAATCAATAAACGAGCATCCATTTTTCCCCGTCTTCAGATTAGCTTATAATTTCATACACATTGTGATAACTGATACAAAGTTTTAGATTGCCATAATTTTTATTGTTAAACTGAAATGAAATTGTTTTTCTTTTACGTAAATGATACTTCAGATGAATTAAGATATATTTTAGGAGTTCTAAAATATCATTGAACTTTTCAGAAACTAATTTTTAAATACAAATATTTCTCAAAAGTGCGGCATTTTCCGGTTTTAGGTCTGTCTTGAACCTTGCTTGACCGTTGTAGATTTCCGCCTTTCGGAATGACATAGTGCATTTAACAATCTGAAATAATGTTTTGGATTTGTTCTTTTGTGTCAAATATTGACTAAATTTCCTCTTGCAAAAATTGCAAGTTGATAAATCTTCTGTAAAGTGAAACAAGGATGTTGTTGAATTGATAGCTTTCCGTGATTTTCTTTTCTTATTGGAGCATTTTTCTTTCACTTTATTTTTTATAAGTGTTAGTGAACTTACGTTTTCAAACGTTCTCTCTCTCTCGTGTTTCTCTTTTTTTGAAAAATTCAAACTGATCAGTCATTGGAAATTAAATCATCCAGAAAGACTAGTGGGTAAAAAAATTCTTATTTTTGTACGAGATGCTTCTGGATTCCGAAATCGTGTGCTGAACTAAGCTGGGAATTATTTTTGTTCTCTTAATTAGCTCTCATAGTATATTAAAAAAATTATTTTGTTCAAGATTGTTCGCAGTGTACCAGAACACCGTCTGTTTGATAAGATCATCTGGTTAAGTTATTGTGAAGGATGGAAGTATTCGTCAAGGGAATTGCTTGTTCCGCACAATAGCGTGTATCATGAGAAATGCTTTCTTTTTTCTTTGAACGGAACTAACGACGGTATGGCTGCTTTGTTCTTTGTGACGTATATAGTATGAAGCTTACGTCACTGCTCAATTTTTTAAACTTACGATCTTGCGTCAACGGCTCCAGATGTGCTATAGATTATGCTTCTATTGTTCAAACCACATCGATTTTAACTGTGTAATGCATTCTATTTTAATCCGGAACCAAAATATAGGGCCCCAGTTTAAATAGCTTAGTGTGCTCGGATAATTGCGGATGGTGTTGAATCTTGATTCTCTCTGTAGTAAAAAAAGTAAGGGAAATGACGTTTGAATGGAAACTAAATAAATCTCTCCAACATATCGTGAGTTACGAATGAGCAGTGACCTTTAAAGTGATATTCCAAGATTTCTGCTATGATTCCTCGGATTAACCCGGATCAGTTACTCTGTGTTCCATAAAGATATTTTGGATATATTTTGGACAGCTTTTGTTTTGCCAATTAAAATGTTTTTTTTTTTTTTTTTGCAAAATAAGATAAAAGCTGTAATTTTGTTTTGGGATTCCAATCAATCTTAAGAGTTTTTTTTCCATTTAGGCATAAAAAAAAAAAAAAATCAGAAGTTTCTTTTACAAAAAGAAACCCGTGGCCACAATTTTTTTTGGTTTGCATTTCAGTTTGCCCAGTTTATTTTGTCTGTGGACACAAAAAAATTAGCTTCTTATGGCCTGTCATTTTCAATGACGTAGCTCCGCTCTTGCATGAGGAAATTTTTAAAAAAATCGTTGATTTTTGATTATTTAAAAAATAGAGTTCAGTGAAGTTTTCAATTGTTTTCAGCCCCTCCCCCCCTTTTTTTATATATTTCCGCCAAAGTTGCATTCATATGGTAGTATACCGGATTCTGTTAATGTGTTGTGTACATGCTATTTATTGTTTGAATTAAATTAATTTATAAAACGTTAAAATTCCGATCATTTGCCATACAAAAAATAAGAAAAAGATTGTTTGATTTTCTCAAATGTACAAGTTTCTTTTAATTCGTCATCTGTATGAACGTGACTTCTGAAAGCATTCAAATTATACATATAATGCCGTTTTTGTAACAACAAAAGGAAATGAATGTCGTGCTTTTGTATTTGGCCATTACCTTGCCAGGCTATATCAGTTTTTCATGGCATTGTTTTTTATGAATAATAGAAGATGTTGATATTATTTTTCAAACTTTTTCTGAAATATTTATACCACTAATTTCAATCCATTATTAAACTCACTTTTTTTAATTTCTGAGAATATTAGTGACATAAAAATACAACGAACTGTTTGTAACTTCATTGAGCTAATATTTTGCCAATTTCTTGAAATGATATAAGATTTTTCTATTTTAAGTGCGTCTGTCCTTTTTACTTCAGTGCCCCCCCCCCCCCCAAGACCCGGCACGGTGCTATTCCACCACCCCCAATTATAGTTTGGTTAACTGCATTTTCTTTTAAAAAGTTAAAAAGCTGTGAAAAAAGTTGATTTTTTGACATCTATTCTTGTCTGTTAGTTTTGTTCCGTTTTTGCTAGTTCCAAATACTTTGAACAATACGTGATGCGTTCGTTTGGAAGCAGTAGTATAAATTAGGTCGTCTGTTACGCGCCAGAATTTTATATTCAGGGCAGTTGTATCATATGTGAACTAAATAAATTAAACCTAAAATAAATAAAATGCTATAAAGACATATTTATATTATGCTAAGCATTTCTCCTCCGTGGTGCCTTATCAAAAATAGGTAACGCTTTATGCTAAAAACAGTATTGCGTAGATGTACTCTCTCTCTCGTTACAGTTTACTCTTTCAACCTGCCGTGATTTAATTTTATGGCTGTCCATCATCTTGTATTTCATCATTTTCTGTCTGGACGGCTTGTGATTGCTTCCTTATTTTGGTCCAAGATACGTTGGTTTCCGCCAGGTAAAGTGCACCAGTAACGTACGATGTTGTTTTCTGCTGACACATTAAAATTAAACTTTTTATTTTAATTTCTTTAAAGCTACATTCATTTCAATTGTTTGCTGTCTTTGTACAAATGTTCCGTTTGGTAATTAGTTCTTATTATTAGTTATCTTCGTATTATTAGTTGATGTTTTATTAATATTGCATTAAATATTCTATTTATGTGAGCTAATATTCTAGAAATTTGTATTTTTTCCCAGTCATGTGTAGAAGAAAACGCACCCTCTTTCGATGACATTTAAAAATATCGTATCTGGTTGCATAGTGTTTATTTTACCCCTTCTATCATACATTGGTTGTTGTAGACATTTGGCATTGCTTACTTTTGAGATAAAGGTGGCTTTTCTATGACAGTGTGGTTTGTTGATTATAATGTCGTTTTAAACTGGATGTAAAGTATTGATAACGTCAGCAGTAATGATTATAGTTTAGCTGGATATAGGTTTTAGTTTTGGCTTCTGTGTATCTCGAACCTCGATTTTGTTTCAAGTTTGTAATTGTTGTATACAAATTAATTTACCCGTTAGTGTATCATTAATATGGTATTAGAATATCAAATGAAATGTCGCTGAGAATTGGTAAATATAATTAAGAGTTCTGTGATAGTTTTTATGATTTTAATTTCAGAATTTCAGCTGCTTGTTCATGTAGATTATCGTTCAAAAAGAATCGACGAAAACTTTCATGTGCTACTTTCCGATCAGTTATCGCTCGCCGGGCATCGAGGAGTGTTACACCTGTCTTTCGTTTCATATCGATCTATTTTAGATTGAATGCATTTATAAATGCATCCTGGCAGAAAGTAGCTTAAAGTAATCCGGTTAAAAATTCATAATTTGAATTTGAACTGTATAATTCATTGAAATTGGTATGAGTGTACCCTGCACAGTTGCATGAATAATAATATGGAAGTATGCATAGCTTCGGACTGCAAGTTCTTTGAACAGCTATTTTAAGTACTGCAGTGGTTTGTTGTTGCTACCGCGTCATACTTGTCATTATCGTATCTGTCATGCTGCGTACGACTTGTGATATTGTTATTCATGCAACTGGGGCGTTGTGCTATTGTAAATTTGTATTCCATTAAATCTGTGTTGTATATTTTATCTTGCGTATCGTTATCTTTTACTTAATTCCCTTAGCGATGCCCTTTGCGTTTCTGACCCCATGTTCTATTGTAGAAATGACATGTTTTTTTACTCCTGTTCTAC
>BGPR01039613.1:2525-14245 GCA_013235015.1 Araneus ventricosus
TTTTTCAATACATATAGAGATAGAATACAAGCCATTGTTAAAAAGCTTTTCATTACTTATTACAATTTCATTAGTTGGTTTGGTAATTTTGCATTTAGCTGTTTGTCTATTCTTATACAATCTGCACCAAAAGATATTTACTAAAAGAAAGTATCAAATAAAAATAAACATTCTTGTTTACATGTTAAATTTGTAGAAAGAAAATTAAGAACCGATGACTAAATTTTGCTTATACTATGCAAACGGTGGAACGAAAAAAAAATTTTTTTTTCCTTTTTTAATTTGTAATCGCAAAAGTTGCCTTTTGATGAAAAAAAGACAAAAATAAAATTTGATGGCGATTGGAACATGTCTTGAGGTGCCGAAGGTACGTTAAAATTTCTTAAATTAAAAATTTTTTTTCTCTATTTCACCCTTTTTCTCTAATTTCTCATTTGCAGTAAAAAAGATCAAATTAAATATTTTGAACATTTTCTTCCTTTTTATTAATAGAACAAACGTTTTCAGGGTGTTTAAAAACTATTGTGAGTATATAAAAAATATTAATTATTAGCCTAAAGCGTGCAAGAAATCGACTATGATGAATAAAAAGAGAATATGTTGTTTCTAATCTGGAATTATTTCTCTGTTATACATTTAACTGACAAAAAACGCTTACAAGTTACAAACGCTTTATGCATCCTTGTAATTACTGTTGTGTAGCAAAATGCATTTTGTGATTTGCCAATCAACCGATAATCAATAAAGTTAACGGAGGAGAATTTTTAGTACTTTGAGGTGATATTTGTTTGTGGAGCGAGTTCTTTCCAGCTCAATAAATTTAATATTTATATTTTCTTACAGCCCATATTTTTTAGTGTACTATCGGCATAAAAAGAACAATAACAAATGTATATATTTTCCTTAGATGCGAGTAAAAAAGGGCATGTTAAAATATTTATGTAAATATATGTAGTTTTTGCTTAGTTTTATAGTTAAGGACAGAATATAGAGCATTTGTTTATAAAAGAAACTCTTCCCCTTGATGGATTTGATCCAAAATTTAATACATACTTACAATTTTGGCGCAATTACCAAATATCATTACTCTTGTTAGTTGTACTTTTTAAAATTAATTTGTTCACATACAAACAGATAGCTCCAATTCCAAAAATATTTCTTTTGGACTCAAGAAAGTCTTGTATCTGAGAAAAGAAAGACAGTAGAAATAGCAGTAAAGTATTTAGGGTAAGGGGCCACCGAGACTATTAAGTTGCATGACTTTTTTGCCCCTTGCGGTCATTAGTGCCTTAGGAAGTGTATATGGCACCCAGTGAAAAAGCATTTTTTTTTGCTCCAACATATTAGGCATTCAAAAGTGACAAAACCTTACTGGCATTTAGTCTCCATGACGCGTCATGGTTATAGTTGTAGACAACTATATAGATAATTATACACCTGCCTTTCGTTGCTATGCCACTGAGAAACAGATGTCTAGCAAATTCCATACTTACAACAAAGATACTGAAACGACTTCTTGAAATTAACATTTATGACCTGAATCCATAATCCACACAAGATAGGAATGGATTGTAAGCCACCTACTGTGGTGTTGATTTTGTTCCCCGAAAAAATTTCGGACGACGAGATATTCTACTGAGTTCGTAGGTGTCTTGTCTATCAACTGCTTCATGCCATGGGGGTGAATATTGCAACTATATATTACAACAAGACCGAACATTTTGACTCATTTCTGAGAAAAATAAAAACAATTATTACTATCCTTATTAAGTCGATAGCATAAGAAATATAAAGCCATAGTGAATAATAAAGATTGCATTTTTTGATCTGGCAAGAGCATCTCTAGCAAATACAATCTCACAGTACTAATCCTTCTCCGGTTGAAATATAATACTTCAATTTGAAAAAGGAATATTAATATGAATACACAGCTTCACCTGCCATTATAAAGCAAAATGCAAGCAATACACAAAACCAGCGGGAGTGGTCTCCCCTAAACTTTCTCGTATACTTTCTAAGTGGAGATTCGTCAAAATCTCGAATTTTTTTGACGATTACAATACTTTCTCTTTGTATACTTCGTATACGAGAAAGTAAAACAAAAAAACAAACAAACCTGAAATCAAATATCTGTTGCCACGTTTCAAAAAAATATTACTTTGAAGCAGGCGCGATAAAATAGGCAATGCAATGAATACTAAAGCGAAAATTCTGCTTTGGAATTGAATTCCCAAGGAAACAATTTATACTACCACAACCGTAACAATTGCAAAAGCGCGTGAATAAAAGATTTGCTGAAATAATGAGATCGGTTTGATTTACAACAATAAAAAAATTGTTAACAATTGATGTTTGAAGACATTATTTATTGTTGTAAATAAAATTTACAACAATAACAGATTGCTACCAATACGCATGCGCATGAGAATCGGATTAATGGAAATTGAATATGCAATTTGAACGCCTCTTTTTGACGGATTTGGCCCAAACTTTTATACGGACCTACATTTATCACGATAAAACTGTGTACCAGATTTTATCCATTTAGCTATTCAAGTTTGAGTTATAGCGTTCACATGACCGCGGACATACAAATAGACAGACTTCCCGTTGACGGAGTTTGTCCAAAATTTGACAGAAACCTACAAATTATGTTTAAAGACCACATACCAAATTTCATCCCCGTAGCTCTAATAGTTTTCGAGTTATCGTGTTCACAGACAGACACACAGACATAATTCCAAAATTGTGTTTTTCGGAGTCAGGGAGGTCTAAAACGTGGAGATTCGTCAAAATCTCGAGTTCGAATTTTTTGACGATTACAATACTTTCTCTTTGTATACTTCGTATACGAGAAAGTAAAAATACTAGAATAACGAACATAAAAGCTAACTTTGTTCATTATCTTTTATTGGCAAAACACAAAATGCATTTTGTTACATAATAGTAAACAATGGCGTTGCACAGTGGTTCAGTTTCGCTTTCTAGCGAGACAAAACTCATAGAATAAAAACTAGAAACAGCAGAACCTTGAAATTTGCACAGTTTAAAGGGAATGGACTTCGATTATCTCCCATGAAAAGTCATAACATTCTGTTTGGTATTTTTTGATTGGTGACAATCTTTTAAATTCTTCTCCACTGTTCTCTAAGGAAGAATCTGTTACAATCTTCTCAAAAGCTGACGATAGCTGAAAAAATATTGAAAAACTCTAGAAAATTTTAATTTTACCAAATGAAGGAAACAGTCTAAAAATAAGGATTATTGAATTTTAGTAAAGTATTTTTTTTTTTATTTCAAACAGTTCAAATTTTTGCCTATTAACATATACTTTGGAGGATAAATACCAATACATCTCACGATGGTTCAAAAGTGAAAGAATTTCATGAGTATAATATAAATGTTATATGAATAACATCAAATCTTAAAATAAATTACACAAAAATAATATGAGAACCACTTCTCATAATTCATTATAAATTTTCTTTTCTGTCGCGTTAACTTCTCAACCATCTTTGTTTCAGACTTACCCAAAATGAATTATTTTTTTTGTTTAATTTCATTATACGTCTCCTCTGAACATTATGTTGTACTGTATTTCATTGTAACATGCTGTATGAGTTCTTCCTTCGAATATTTCGCAGAAGAATCTCTTATTTTTATTTTTTTAAAGAGAAGTCTTTTCAGCAGAACTAGCTGAGACACTGAAAAAGAAAGTAAAATTCCAAATTAGACCGCGCATAAACGCAGCTAAAATTTATTTTGACTTTGTCTCAAAGGTCAATAATTTATTATCCAACAGAAATTTCAACGCACCAACACCCACAAAAAAGATGTAGTCCAAAATATTAAATATTTAAAGAAAAAATTGTCTATTATTTTAAGCCTAATATTGCTCCAACTTTCTTGAAAATTATGTATAGAATAAAGCTGAAACGATATGAAATATCAAATATACGCCTTTTTCTTCCATACTGACAAAAAAACATGTATCAAATAAAAATAAATCCTTTAGAATCAATTTTCTTTAACGAGAGCTCGCGTACAATCACTCCGAGTATGTAGAATCGAGCAATTGGAAAACGTTTCACTTTGATGACGTAATAGGGGAAAATACCGAATAATTACCGCCGAATTTGTGAGGATTTAGCATAGCTGTAATATAAACATTTATTTGAATTATAATTGAAGGTGATCTTATGATGTTAGATTTTTGGGTTTTGGCGCGCTAGATGAGCAATCTGAACCACTGTGCGGCGGGTCGGGGGTGCTTTCTCCCCAAACAGCCCGGGAGAAATTAAATTTTAATTCATTTTAACTCCCTAAAACGAAGAATTATTAAAAAAAAGCAAAGGAATCCGGCGAAAGCATCAAATTTTGTGGTTAAATTTTTAAATTTGTTGTCTACCTTCTATACTCTCAGATACTTTTAGTTGTCTATAATTTTTTTGCCTCCCCACACACACACTTATAACTTCTAATCGCAGCTACTGATACTAATAACAAGAATACATAAAGTACTTGTAAGCGTTTTTCTTCGGTTAAAAGTATATAAGAGCTATATTTCCCAGATTAGAAAACAGAATGTTTTCTTTTTTCATAACCGATTTCTTGCACGTTTTTGAATAATAATCAATACTTTTATATAATCGGAATAGTTTTTAAACACCCTGAAAACGTTTGTTGTATTAATAAAAAGGAAGAAAAAGTAGGAAATATTTAATTTGAGCTTTTATACTGCAAATGAGAAGTTAGAGAAAAAGTTTGAAGTAGAGCAAAATTTTTCAAATTTATGAAACTTTATCGTACTTGCGGCACCTCAAGACATGTTACAATTGCCGTCAAATTTTATTTTTGACTTTTTTGCATCAAAAGACAACTTTTGCGCACTATTACAAATTAGCTTTTATACTGCAAATGAGAAGTTAGAGAAAAAGTTTGAAATAGAGCAAAATTTTTCAAATTTGTGAAACTTTATCGTACTTGCAGCACCTTAAGACATGTTACAATTGCCATCAAATTTTATTTTTGTCTTTTTTGCATCAAAAGGCAACTTTTGCGCATTATTAAAAGTTAAAAAAAGAAAAAACGTTTTTTCGTACCACCCTACATGAAAGTCTCTGTTTATTAATATTTAATTAATATTTTCTAAATCTATAGGAAATACTGTCACGGTTTCTTTCTAATGCCAGTTTTAGGCGGCGGTTATTTTTTTAACTGTATAATAAACTGGACAAACAGTTTTGATACCTTCTAATTCAACTCCTTGCTACAGATTCAGACATCCAGTGTGTTGTGTATTAAGCGAAACATTTCAATAACGTGGTTTTTTTCACGTTGCTCGAATGTTCTCCTTGGTTTATAAATCTGTTGCATTTCTGCATCACATTTTTAGAATTTTTTACACCTTATGGATGTTACAATTTTCTTCTTCTTTTTCTCATTCATGTTATATAAGCATATGACAATGTTTCAGGATTATATTTGACATGTGATGTAATATGAATATGGGTGAATGATTCAGATGTTTGCTTTGACATTTCGTTTTAAACATTTTTTTTACTTCACTTTTTTTCTTTTACTTTTTTACTTCATATTTGTAACATAAGAATTTTAGGATTAGTTTTTACTCAGTTTCTGATGCACCATTTGAAAATGTTTTCTGCTATTTTGCCTGCCGAAGATGCCAACATGTCTGCCATTTTGAAGTTTTGTACACTTGTGTTTTTATGACCATACACAATATTTTTAAAAATTAATCATCTTGTAATAGTTTATTTTAATTAAATTTTTTATTCCTTACGAGTGACGCCACTTGGTATTGAATCTGAGTAAGAAATTAATTACAAGATTTCATAATATTTATAATAAAGAATTAGAAATTAGAATCTAAAAAATAGAAAAAATTGAATTAAAATTTTTCCTTCTTACAGTACATGAATAAAACTGTTTTAAAAATATTTTTTTTAATTTTTTACATACACTCATGTCCATAAATTAAGGATAATTCAGAATCACACAGAAATTGAACTCTAAAATAGAAATTTCACCTGTAGAATAATCACACCCTTCTTGAAGAAGAATATGCAAATTACAGGAAACCACCAGATGGGGCGAGGATAGTACGTCACAATGACGAGAGTGTAAGAGAGGGGTATATAAGGAATGGCGGCAAAGAAGTAAAATTGTTCACAAGCGCTTTAAAAGCCTTTCAGTGCAATAACCGCGTAGTTATGGCACAAAGGAAGCATTTGGATGATTTTTTACGTGGTAGAATTATCGGACGACTGGAATGTGGACGTACCCAGCTGGAAGTATCCGAGGAACTTGGAATCGCCCAGAGTGTCATCTCCAGGCTTTGGCAACGATTCCAAGATGATGGTAATGTGAGTAGATGTTACAGCACAGGTCGCCCCCGAGTTACAACGCCGAATGAGGACCGGTATTTGGCAGTTACTGCCAAAAGAAACAGACGGAGCACAGCATCAGACCTGTCTCGTCAGCTCTCTTCAACTACCGGTACGACAGTTTCAAGGCAGACCGTGTACAGACGCTTAGGGCACATTGGTCTATATGCTCGTAGGCCTGTCAGATGTGTTCCACTTACCGCAACTCACTGTCGCCTGCGATTAGCCTGGAGTAGAGAGCATGCATTGTGGACACCGCAACAGTGGTCTTGTGTGATATTTTCCGACGAGTCCAGGTTTAGTTTGCAGTCTGATTCTCGCCGGACTTTCATATGGAGAGCGCCAGGTACCCGTTACCACCAAGAGAACACCATTGAACGACACCGTTACGGTGGTGCAGGATGGCTCGTTTGGGGAGGAATTATTCTTGGTTCCAGAACTGACCTGCATGTTCAGAGTGTAACGATGACAGGCCACATCTATCGGGATGTCATTCTGGAACAACATGTACGTTTGTTTCGGGGCGCCATGGGTGCTGAATTTCTGTTTATGGATGACAACGCCCGTCCTCACCGTGCAAACATTGTAGACGAATGCCTTCAATCGGAGGATATCACCCGTATGGATTGGCCAGCATACTCACCGGACTTGAATCCAATAGAGCATGTGTGGGATATGCTTGGCCGACGAATTGCAGCCCGTCAACCCCCTCCCACCTGTCTACCGGAACTTCGGAGGGCATTGCTTGATGAGTGGTGTAATATTCCCCAAGATCAGATTGATAATTTGATACTCAGCGTGCCTAGGCGTTGTAAGGCCTGTATTGAGACTCCGTATTAACCATCATACTAACCATGTTATACTGTTTTTTGTAAATAGGTTCTTTTTTGAAATTTGCTCCAGGGAGTAAAAATCGCAATTTTTATTAATTACGTCAAACCTATAGCATCTGTTTTGCTCTTTACCCTTTGTTTAATAAATAGACTTTACAAATAAGTCAAATTTGTTTTGCTTCTGTCTCTTTCTTTGCCTGAACTTCATTATCCTTAATTTATGGACATGAGTGTATATTGGGCATTTTATAAGAAAATATTAATGTTGCTTCTTTTTAGAGTGAGAGCACCTAAAGCAGTTGATTTTTTATTCATTTATGTGCTATAATTAGCTTAAATATGTACTTTAGCATTAGCTAAATATTGTCTAATCAATTTGCATTTAAATTAAAATAGATTTTCATTCAGTTTATGTACCGAAATTTATTTCTAGCAGTAATATATTATCAGATAATTAAAGCCACATAGCCACCACAGTGGATATCTGCAGCTGAATAATTGTTCAATTTCTCTATTTATATCTAAATGAAGTGTTGTATATGTCTCACTGACACTTGTGCATTGAAAATAGTTAATAAAAAGTTTATAAAAATAAAAATAAATAAACATAAAAAATAAATATTTAATAACATATAAATTTAATGAAATAATAATAATTGGAAAGTAAACCATTTCTATCGACAGTTTCTAGGGAAACATGGAAAAGGATCCTTTGACCCCCAATCGTGGCCGATCGTACGAGTCGATACGAAAGTCGCTTCGCAAACTTCGGGAGATTCCGGAACATGCCGAGCCGAGCGAACCGCCCACGAAGCAAAGTAAGCAGTGGATGAAGCGAAGACACAGCAGCGAAGGTTCCTTCATCCATATCACGGGCACTGGGACCATCACCGAAGACGCCCTCTTCTGCGGAAAAGGTGAGCGCTCTTCTTTTTGAGAAAACATTTTTTGCCATCAGATCGAATTAAAATAAATATTATCAAAATTTGCTTCTGTTACTTTGAAATACAGGGTGATCAGATAGTATAGATGTTTAGAGCTCATTTGGAAAGGAAAGTACTGGCCAAATGCAATGCGATTTCATATACGTACTATTCAGACAATGAGGAGTCGATTTCAAATGCAATGCGATTTCATATACGTACTATTTAGATAATGAGGAGTCGATTTATAAAGAAAAAAGAATATAGTTCACAGTTTCGCCGTCAGGGGCAAAAGTTGAACTGCAGGCTGAATTTAAGTAGTAAAAAAATGCATAATAGATTTTTTAGAAAAAGGAACGATTTTAACTACGTGAATGACTAATATTCATTGGATTTTTAGCTGAAAATTATTTTTTAACAGTTTAATTTGTTTTTTTAACATTTGCAATTTGTCTTTTTCAGCAAAAGTTGTGTTAGGGTCGGATTTAGCCTTTGAACCGCTCCGTGCAAAAGTAGAAAGTTGCGCCCCTGTAGAACTACAATGTAAGCATTCTTAAAAAAAGTATATGGTCTTTTTTGCATTTCTTAGCGAGCGTCCAAAAACAACAGTGTAATACAGTAATTTACACAAATATTTATAACATTTTACTTAAAATATTTCATTTAAAAAAACAGATAACAGGAATATAATTCATACGATTTTTTTACGAACTTTTAGTTCAGAGAATGCTCTAATTAATTCAGAAACATCTAAACTGCTACTCGGTTCCTACTCAATTCCTAATATAGCAAGGTCTGACAATCTTGTTTAAGATATTGTTGTTCGCAAACAGTTCTTGACTATTTTTAGTGTCGAAAAATTACGTTCCCCGGATACAACACTTGTTGGAAGAGTTAGTAAAATTCTTAGAGCAATGCTCAAGTTTGGAGCAAAATTCATTCTTGTTATCAATTTTAAAGCTTCTAAATTTGGTAAATCTTTTTCCAATAGAGAACACACCACTGATATTTTATGACAAAGTTCCAGGCTGTTGATATCAGGTGATTCTCCATCTGTTAAAATGGATTCAAAATCTTTGCAATTGGTCAAACTTAAAATTGGAGGGTATTAAATAACATTTAAGGTGGTATAAAAATTTTCTGTACCTGTTCAACTTCCAGACTTTCAACAATTTTAGTACGGAACTTCACTAAAAAGGGTGAAAAAACCGATAAAACATTGAATAACGAAAAATCTACTTTGAAAATCGAAAAAATCGCTTCGAGTCGTTTCGGCTTCTGTTCTGGGCCACCCTCGTGTCAAATTTCATACTTGTAGGTGCAGCTGTCTCTGCGCTGTAGCGCACACAGGGGTCACACACACAGATACACAGACATTGCCTTTGTATATATTACTAGAATAGTGCCTTGAAAGTTTTGTGTCATTAGTACATAAAATTAGATAGCTTTAGTGTTTTTTAGAATTTTTTCAATAAATTCTCTAATTAATTCAGAAATTCCGTTGCGATTTTTTTTCTCATATTCAGTGTGTTGCATGTTTGGGTTTTAATTTGTGGCTTCCTGTATATATATATTTTAAGCTTTCTTTTTTTCCCTCTTTAATTTTCTTTGATTGTATTTTAATTTATGTTATTTGGTAATTAATGAAGATTTTGTGTTTAGAAAAGTTTGAAAGTGCGTTGTACTTTGTGAAGAAATTTTGTACTCGAATTTTCTGGCATTCTTCGGAACTGTCAGTGGCTCGATATTTGTATGTCCGTAGAGACAGGTCAAATTACTAGTTATACTTTCTCATTTTGTTTTCGCAATTTTGCGCCCATCGATTTTTTTTAATCCGTGCTGGGACATGGACAAACGGAGTGTTCGTCCGGACCTGGTTGTGTGAATTAGAATTATGCAATTTTTTCATCGCCTGACCTTAATCCTTATGATTTTTGATTGTGGGGTCATTTAAATCTACTTGCGTCCTCTATGATGGATACTTTAGCTGAGATAAAGGACCTTACATACAGTTAGTGGTGTAGCTGAAGGGGGCGGGTGGTGGGCGGTCCGCCTCGGCGGCATTTCGAAAGGGGCGGCAAAATAAGACATGTAGGAAAATAATTTTACGGCTAAGAAAAGCAGCGACACTAGCTCAGGATCTTGTACATGAAAAAAATGACGTAATTCATTCGTATATTTCGTCTTTTGGCGGGAATTTGCCGATATATGTGGGATTCCGTTCAAGGAACAAAATGACTACATAAGGGTTTAACTTTAAGGGGTAAGTGGTTTCGGATTTATGTCTTGGGGGATTTTAAGGGTTCAAACACGTTAAAGATTAAAACAAAATACTACTTAAAATAAACGAGGAGACTTCAAGGTTAAATACAACAAATATTTATTAAAATACTAGGGCGAATTTACAAGGGGGGAAAGAGATATATGTACAGAAAGGTTAAGGATAATTTACATGAAGTCATGATGAAATGGGAGCTAGATTAAGTAGGGATAGCTATTATAAATTAAGATTAATGATTAAAGATTATATGTTAAAGATTTAGTATTGAGGAGAGCCATTAGAAAGACAGACAAGTCATGCTACTTACGGTCGGGATATCGGGCGGCTTAAACGCCAAAAGTGATCAACAGAGAGAGTTAATAAAGAAACATAGGTACTGCTGCGGTGCTGCTCTGCTCGCTCTGAGCCTGCACTCGAGTTTTGTTAAAAATATGGCGCTTCTTGTAGCAGAACTGTAGCTCCATCTATTGCCGAGTAAACTAATTAATCTAGCTCGTACATTCTTGCAGTGATAAAATAGTACTTTAAGGGTGATTTCCTACATATATGAAAGAATCACTGGTGATTTCACACGCGATTTCGCAACCTATCCGCAGACATTGAGGACATCGAGCGAAGAATAACGTAACTCTAATAAAATATATTTTTAATGGAATTTATTATTATTATTTTGAGGTTGTAACTTGTAAAAGAAGGACGGCATAATGCAAGTTCGCTCAGGGTGACAAAAAGCCACTGCATTACACTACAGTACTGCGCATCGGACGGACAGATCGACAGAAACATGCAGCATTTTGCAGTCGTTAGTGTTATTTGGGAATTATATGTCACAACAATCGAAAGGAAAACTCATTGAACATATTTTGAAAACTAAATTATGAAAGAAAAGAAGTCAAGTTGCAAAAATATAAGCTCTGAATTGTAAGTCAACAAGTGAATAGCGATTGTGTAAAAATTAATTTAATTGTTAAAAATGAAATTTAATTGCTCAAAATTTATTTCGGTGTTCAGATCTCCATTAAATATTAGTCAATCACACAAAATGTTCCTTTATTTAGTTTTGATACCTATTTTACTACCGAAATTCAGCCGTAATGACATTTTTGCTTCTGGTGGTGAAAATGGGAACTTTGTAAATCGATTCCCCAAGGTTTAAATAGCATGTAGGAGAGAGTGGGGTAAAACCGGCCACCCTTGATTCTGGCATTATTAGTTCTTCTTTCTAGCGTACAGACACTGAATTACACTATTAGTTCTTTTTTCTAGCGGACAGACA